>PGFW01012419.1:8098-20690 GCA_003123925.1 Haematobia irritans | reverse complement strand
GAGCAGGTATAGAATGGGAGATTAAAGAGTTACCACGAGACGGAAAGCGAGACGGTGGCCTGATTAGGTAAGGTGAGTAGGACGGATGGGAAGAGATAAAAAGAGAAGAGAATAAGAAAATGTTTGTGTAGCTTGTCTTAAAAGGATGACTTGCATCGGAAGTGGGAAAAAACATCATTGGGGATCCGGCCATCCTCTTTAGAAGAAATGTTTGTGGACTTGTCCAAGAAGACTGCATCCAGGAAGTTGGAAAAACTTGCAATCGGGGATTGCTGGGATGGGCTTTAAGGCAGAAATGTTTGTGGAAATAACCAATTTTTTTGCTGGGTAGATATATATTGCGCTCATTTACTAACCGATCGGCGTTAAATTTTCCACAAAGTAATCTCTTAATTTACCAGCCTTTCAAGCTTGAAAAATTGCATCGAAATGTTCCAGATTTTAGATATCAGCTCGCAATATATATGTATCGCCCATGAAATTTTCCCCGAAATTTGACGGCATACTTACTATAATATCGTGGCAAAAAATATGGAAATCAGATTTCAAGATTAGAATAAGGCTCCCATGAATTGACCTTTCGAACGCTTTTATGTTGGCTGATAATAGAATAGCTGACACATAGATGCGTTTGCTAGTAATTAAATGCATATTAATTTTATACCTAGTACGCAACCTTCAAATTGATTCGAGTGTCAAAATATTGACGTCTGTAAAGCTCAATTAGCTTGTGAGATATGAGCGTGCTTTTGTGAAGCAGACTTTTGTTTTCTTGTGAAAACCACGAAAAAAGGAATTTCGTGTTTTTGATAAAATACTGTTTTCTGAAGGAAAAAATACGGTGGAAGCAAAAGCTTGGCTTGATAATCGAGTTTCGCGGACTCTGCCCCAGGGAAAAACAACAAATAATTGATTGGTATGCAAAATTCAAGCGTGGTGAATGAGCACGAGGAACGGTGAACGGCAGTGGAACGGCCCGAAAGAAGGTGGTTTACGACGAAAACATCAAAAAATCCACAAAATGCTATTTGAATGACCGTAAAATGAAGTTCATCGAGATAGGCAGAGGCTAAAGATTATCTAAAGGAAGCGTGTAGTCATATCAAATGTCAATCAATATTGGGATAATGGCGGAAGCTCTGTGCAAAATGGGTGCCGCGCGAGTCACATCTTGACCAAAACAACAATCGTGTTGATGATTCTGAGTCGGTGTTTGCAGCTGTTAACAATCGTTAATAAGATACACGCCGAGTTTTTTCCCGTCGATTATGTGACAAATGAATGAAACATGGCTCTCATCATCCTACACTCCTGAGTCAATGCCGACAGTCGGCTGAGAGGATAGCGATCTGTGAACCGTCCTCCCGAAGCGTGGAAAGACTCGCAAAAAGTCCACTGGCAAAGTAATGGCCTCCAGTCTGTTTGGGGGATGCGCGCATGGAATAATTTTATATCTGATTTAATATTGAGAAGGGAAAAACCTATACAACAGGTGACTATTATATAGCGTTATTGGGGCGTTTTATTGGAAGGTCGAAATCGCGGTAAAACGGCCCCCATATGAAAGAAGAAAAAAAGTGTTGTTGCCACCCCAAGACAACGCACGCGTGCCACAAAGTCATGTGAGAACGATGGCAAAAATTCATGAATTGGGCTTTGCGAATTGCTTCCGCCACCCACCGTATTGCTCCATATCTTGGCCCCCAGCGACTTTTTCTTGGTTCTCAGGCATCAAAAGGAGGCCTCGCAGGGGAAAAAAATTGGCTGCAATGAAAGCGGTGATCGCGCCGAACTGAGGTCTAAATTTTGAGGCAAAACCGAAGTGAGTACTACCAAAATGGTATAAAGAATTGAAGGTCGTTATATTTCGTTGTATCGCTCTTGAAGGTAACTTTGTTGAAGTAAAAAAAAACGAATTTTGATAAAAAAAATTGTTTTTCTTTTAGAGCGCGGGGACTTATCAGCCAACTCTGCTAGCTCCCTAATATGCAGCCCATTGTCTGTTCAGATTGTGAGTATTTAAAAAAGCTCGCCGATAAACATGTACACCTTAAATGTTTTGAAATATGCGGACTATGCGGTTTAATCTCCCGCAACTATACCGATTGATATCCCACAACAAGGTTTAACTAATTCCAATATTGGGTAGTTTAGGGTATGACATAGTCGGTCGCCTGCCCGATTTATACTAACTCACTTGTTGTGAATATATGTTATTTTTATTTATTTTATTTAAAAGCAATTTTTTTGTTTCTTCATGAAAACTTCGAGTCATGTACCGCATCTCCAGTTTGCAATAAAAAATTTTCCGATAATGTACAACTTTTTTTTGATAATTCGTAAGCCCTTATGTCAAACCTTACACTGTAATGCCATCCCGCTTATCTATAAACAGAAAAACCTGAACAATATACACACAAATATTTTGCAAGTGATAATCCCTGAAACAAATAAATCACTTTTTGAATCCGATAACTCCCGAAAAAAATATGCCATGCAATCTAAAACAGCTTGCGCAAAGTTTATTCAACCCTTCCAAAAGAGCCGAGCTATTAATAAAAGGAAAATATCGACAAACACCAAAACGAAGCCAACAGTCACAGACGATAATTCAATAAAATTATTTTTGAGAAATTGTTCGAATGAAGATAAGGGAAGCGCTTACGTGTTATGTCGGGATAAAAGGCGCAAAAATATTTTTACAAGGCAATGAAAAATGTGAAATGCTGTCTGCCGAACGAAGAAATTATTTGGTGGATTTTTGTAATCGAAAATTGAATTCTAAGATTTGAAATGTCAATGTGGGGTTAGATGTTAGGTTAGATTATAATTTATGACCAAAAAATAAACAAAAAAGATTAAACATATAATGCATAATTGTAGCTGATACGCGCCATTTTAGCTACGTATGTGGATTTAATAGTCAGTTAAATAGAAAGTAAATTAAAAATATTTTCATAGCTGGTTATTTTTCAGCCATAAATTTTATTTTAGACACCAAATTAAGTTTCGTAAACCAATGGTGTGACGTAATATAGGACGGAATTAAATGCATGCCGTTGTAATAGTTTTAAAATTAATTAGTTAACCTGCCCCCGAGCGTACATTTCATGAAAGAAATGGGGGTGGTATAAGCATTTAACTGAATCATAAACGTGATATGGAAATTAAATGTTTTAAATGTATTTTTCTTTTAAAAAAAATTGGCATGCACAAATTCAATTCTTCCATTCCCATACCCAGATCAAAACATTCTGGCTCCAATGAATTACACCTAGAGCAGATTATTCAATTAGCTGCGCAGAAACAAATTTTTCTGACCCTTAACTACTTTTAAAATTAATTTATTTTAAGTCTTTCTTGATTGATGGTTGAAATGTTGGTAAAATATGCTAAGATGCCTTACAGATCAATGCGCTATAGCAAATCTTCGTGTGGCAATTAAGAACCATAAATCTCTGTGTTGTTCGGGAAAATAAAAGTTCTTCAAGATTAGGTAATGAGAAAATTGTTTTATTACCCAAGTTTTGAAATATGGTTGTGGTGCAAAAGTGAAATTTAAGAAAATTTTTAGGCGAAATGTGTTAAGGTAAAAAGTATAACGGCCCGTAAGTTCGGCCAGCGCCGAATCTTTATGTACCCTCTCATCATGGATTGCGTAGGAAAAACTTCCCTGCTTAAAGCTGTCATCCACAATCGAAATTATCTTGGGTTGCGATAAACCACTTGCCCGAGTGGGCAAGTATCGTAAGAACTTTTTACACTGGCTCTTCAAATTGTAAAGTTAGGCGCCCAATACGGTTGATACTATTAATACAAAAAAAAGGCACGATTAAATACGTAAGCATATGATAGTTTGACAAAATTGTTCTAATAGAAATGAAAGACTTGACAAAATTTCTATAGAAAATCAAAATTTTGACAAATTATTTCTATCAGAAATAAAAACTTAACAAAATTTTCTATAGAAATAAAATCTTGACAAAAGTTTTCTATGGAAGTAAAATTTTGACAAATTTGTATAAGAAATAAAGATGTTGACGAAAACTTGTTCTACAGAAATAAATTTTTTACAAAATTTTCTAATAGAAAATAAAATGTTTCAAGACAAAACTTTCTAAAATGGAAATAAAATTTTGACAAAACATTTGCTATAGAAAATAAAACGTTTTGAGCAAAACTTTCTATAGAATGAAATTTTGACACAAACTTTCTATAGTGAATAAAATTTTTGACAAAATTTTCTTATGGACAATACGAAGTGTTCCTCGGGTAGCGATTATTTTTGGGCGATAATGGACGCAAATTTTTTGGTGTAATAAGTCATGGGCGGCTATGATTTAACTAAAAGACCGATAATTGACCAATTTACATGGCTGTTAAAGGCCATTATTGACAAAATGTACCGAAATTTCAACCGCATCGGATGAACTTTGCTATATATAATTATGGACCGATATGGACCAAATTGTTTGCAATGGTTGTTCAGAGTACCGCATATACTAACACCATGTACAAATTTCAACATGGATCGCGGATGATTTTGCTGCCTCCAAAGGCTCCGGAGTTCAAAATCTGGGGGTAGGTTTAAATGGGAGCTATAATATAATTATGAAACGCGGATTATGGAGCCCAATTTTGCAATACGGTTGTTAGAGGCCGTATACTAAATCAGCGTCCGAATTTCACAGGATCGATGAATTTTGGCGCCCCTCCAAGAGGCTCCGGAGGTCAAAATCTGGGGATCGGTTTATATGGGAGCTATATATAATTATGGACCGATATGGACCAATTTTTGCATGGTTGTTAGAGACCGTATACTAACATCAGGTACCTAATTTCAACCGGATCGGATGAATTTTGCCCCTCCAAGAGGCTCCGGAGGTCAAATCTTGGGGAAATCGGTTTAAATGGGGGCTATATATAGATTACGGACCTGACATGGGACCAATTTTTGCATGGGTGTTAGAGACGCGTATACTAAGACCACGTACTAAAATTTCAACCGGATCGAATGAAAATTTTGCTCCTCAAGAGGCTCCGGAGGTCAAATCTGGGGGACGGTTTAATAATGGGAGCTATATATAATTATGGACGGCGATATGGACCAATTGTTTTGCTGGGTTTGTTAGAGGCCGTATACTAACATCAGGTACCAAATTTCAACCGGATCGGATGAATTTTGCTGCTCCGGGAGGCTCCCCAAACCAAATTTGGGGATCAGGTTTATATGGGGGCTTATACGTAAACGTGGTCGCGATATGGCCGAAATTTTCAAATTACCGATCCGACGCCTACATCAAATAAGCAACTACTTGTGGCCAAGTTTTCCAAGTCGATAGCTTGTATTTCGTTTCGGAAGTTAGCGTGATTCCACAGACACGATCGGACAGGCCGGACAGAACGGACGACCATTGCTTAGATCGACTCAGAATTTTAACCACGACCCAGAATATATATACTCTTATGGGGCCTTAAGAGCACTATTTTCCGATGTGTTACAAACGGAATGACAAAATTAAATATACCGGCCATCCTTTGGTGAGGGTATAAAAATAAGAAATGAAAATATTTTAAAGAATAAAAACGCAAGCTTGTTTTTGCACATCTTAATATAGTGTCTTCTAGTGAAAAATCTAAGGAAATGCTAAATATTTGAACCACTTGTGTTAAATTTAAAATATAGTTTTTAGGCGTCAACAATTCAACATTTTGGAAAATGTGTGGTCCGAAATAACGTTGTTCCTCCTTGTTAGTTTTTAAACTTTAAATTACTTTCAAAAATTCTAACTTTTCTTTGGCAAAATTTTATTTCTAATAGAAATTGTTTCCTCAAAATGCTATGTTCTATAGAAAAATTTTGTCGCAAATTTTAAATTCTTAAGAAAAGTTTTGTCAACATTGTCATTTCCTAGAAATTTTTGTCAAAAAATTTTTATTTCCAAAATAGATCAATGTTTGTCAAAAAAATTTAATTTCTATAGAAAGATTTTCTCAAAATTGTATATCTATTAGCATTTTTTTTTTCAAACTTTTATTTGTATAGGAAAATTTTGTAAAAATTTTATATTCTATAGAAAATTTTTGTACCAAAATGTTTATTTCTTTAGAAAAAGTTTGTGCAAATAATTTATTTTTATAAGAAAAATTTTTTTGCAAAACTTTATTTCTATAGAAAATTTGGTTTATAATTTGTGAATTTCTATAGAAAATTTTGTCAAACCATTTAATTTCTATCGCAATTTTGTCAAATTTTATTTCTATAGAAAATTTTTGCTCAAAATTTTATTCGCTTATACGAAACTACATTTGTCCTATATGTTATTTCTATAGAAAATTTTGTCAAAATATGTTTATTTCTAATGATAAAAAACAAAAGAAAACTTTGGCCAAAATGTTATTTTCTATAGAAAAAAATTTTTATCAATCATTTCATTTTTGCAACATTTTCTTTCTAATATGAAATCTTGTTCAAAAAATTTTTATTTTCTATAGAAAATTTTGTCAAAATTTTATTTATATTAGAAAATTTTGTCAAAATGTGCATGTTCTAATAGAAAACTTTTATCAAAATTTTATTTCTATAGAAAAATTTTGTCAAAAGTGTCATTTCTATAGAAAAGTTTGTCTAAATATTTAATTTCTATAGAAAATTTTGGTCAAAATTTTAATTTATATAGAAAATTTTGTCAAAATTTTAAGCTTATATAGAAAATTTGTCAAAATGTTACTGTTCTATAGACAATTTTGCCAAAAATTTTTATTTTTATAAATAAATTTGCTTAAAATTTAATTTCTATAGAAAATCCTTGTCAAAATTTTTATTGCTATAGAAAATTTTGTCAAAATTTTATTATATAGAAAATTTTGTCAAATGTTATTTCTATAGACAGATTTTTGTCAAAAATTTTTTTGTTATAAAAAAATTTTCTTAAAATTTCATTCTATAGAAAATTGCTTGTCAAATTTTAGTTTCGTATCAGAAAATTTTTGTCCAAAATTTTGTTTCTGTAGAAAAGTTTTGTCAAAAATTGTAATTCTATAGAAAATGTTTCACAAAATATTTTAATTTCCTATAGAAAATTTTGTCAAAATTTTATTTCTATTAGAAAGTTTTATCAAAATTTTATTTCTATAGAAAATTTTGTCAAAAATGTCATTTCTAATAGAAAAGTTTTCTAATTATTTAATTTCTATAGAAAAATTGTGAAAATTTTATTTATAATAAGAAAATTTGTCAAAATGTTATTTTCTATATTAGACAATTTTGTCAAAATTTTATTTCTAAATAAAAAATTTTCTTAAAATTTGAATTTCTATAGAAAATTTGTCAAAATTTTATTTCTATAGAAGAATAATTTTTTTTTTTTTTTTTTTTTTTTTTTTTTTTGTTTTTTTTTTTTTTTTTTTTTTTTTTTTTTTTTTTTGTTTTTTTTTTTTTTTTTTTTTTTTTTTTTTTTTTTGTTTATTGTTGTGTTTTCTGTAGAAAATTTTGTCAAAAAATTGTACTCCTGTAGAAAAATTTCAAACAAATTTTTTATTTCTATAAAAGAAATTTTGTCAAAAATTTAATTCTAATAGAAAGTTTTATCAAAATTTATTTCTATAGAAATTTGTCAAAATGTCATTTCTATAAGAAAAGTTTGTCAAAATGTCATTTCTATAGAAAAGTTTGTCCAAATATTTCTTTCTGATAAAATTTTGTCGATAATTTTATTTATATAGAAAATTTTGTGCAAAAAAATATTTATTTCTAGATGAAAATTTGTCAAATTTCATTTTCCATAGAAAATTTGTCAAAATTTATTTGCCATAAGAAAATTTTGTCAAAATTTCATTTCTATAGAAAATTTTCTCAGAATTTTATATGCTATACAAATTTTTTTCTTCAAAAATTTTATTTGTATAGAAAATTTTGGTAAAAATTTTATTTGGTATAGAAAATTTTTGTACAAATTTTATTTCTATAGAAAATTTTGTCCAAAAATGTTATTTCTATAGAAAAAGTTTGTCAATATTTATTTTTATAGAAATTTTTTACAAAACCTTTATTTCTATAGAAAATTTGGTCAAAATTTTATTGTAGAAAATGTTTGTCAAAAATTTTATCTTATGAACAATGTTGTCAAAATTTTATTCGATAGAAATAAACATTTGTCTTAATATGTTATTTCTATAGAAAAATTTTTGTCAAAAATTTTATTTCTATAGAAATATTGTTGTCAAAATTTTATTTGCCTTATAGAAAATTTTATCAAAATATTATTTCTAGTGAAATTTTTATCCAATTTATTTCCTATGGAAAAATTTTTTGGCGAAAAAATTTTTATTTCTGGGATAGAAAATTTTTGATCAAAAATTGTATTTCTAATAGAAAAACTTTATTCCAAAATTTTCTTTTCTACAGAACAATTTTGTCAAAAGTTTTTATTTCTATGAGAAAATTTAAAGGCCAACATTTTTATTTCGTATTTTTTGAGTGTTGTTGGCCTATTTTTATGATATTATTGAGTATTAATTTTGTTTCGGCTTGCCGTCATAGAAAACAATCGATTATTGGATTGTTTAATATTTATTTCCAATTTTTCGGTTAGTGTCACTAACGGCTTCCTGGGATTTTGTATCTACATAAATACAAAAATTAAATTACAAACAAACAAAGATTAATATCGAAAAATTTTAGTTTCTATAAAGACTTTGTCAAAAACCTTTTTATTTCTATAGAAAATTTTGTAAAAAATTTTAATTGTGCTATAGAAAATTTGTCAAAAAATCTTTATTTCTATAAGAAAATTTTTGTAAAAATTTTATTTCTATAGAAAAGTTTTGTCAAAAAATTTTATTTCTATAGGAAATTTTGTCAAATTTTATTTCTATAAGAATTTTTCTCAAAATTATTATTTCTATAGAAAATTTTGTCAAATTTTATTTCTATAAGAAATTTTTTTCAAATCTTATTTCTATAGAAATTTTTTCAAAGATTTATTTCAATAGAAAATTTTGTCACATTTTATTTCTGTAAGAAATGTTCTAAACATTTTGTTTCTATAGAAAATTTTTCTCAAAATTTTAGTTGTCTACAGAAAATTTTTCAGAAATTTTTATTTCTATAGCAAAAATTTTGTCCAATTTCTAATAGAAAATTTCTCGAAATTTTTATTTTCTATATGCAAAATTTTTTCAAAATTTTAAATTTCTTTAGAAAGTTTTTTTTTTTTGTTAATGTTAATTTCTCATGGGAAATTATTTAATCAAAATGTTAATTTCTGTAGAAATTTTGTCAAATTTTACTTTCTAGTTGAAATTCGTGATCACAAACTTTATTGCTATAGAAATTTTGTCACAATTTTATTTCTATAGAAATTTTGTCAAAATTTTATTTCTATGGAAATTTTAGGCATAAAATAGTTATTTCTAATACGAAACATTTTGTCTCAAAATTCATTATTCTATTGAAAATTCTGTCAAAATTATATTGCTATTTAGTTCTATAGAAAATTTGTCAAAATTTTAGTCTTAAAGAAATTTTTGTCAAAAATTTTATTTCTAAATAGAAATTTTGTCAATAATCTTTAGTTTCTATGGAAAATTTTATCAAAAATGTTATTACTTATACGAAAAATGTTATTGCTATATAAAAATTTACACGACCCAAATTTTATTTTTATAGATAATTTTCGTCAAAAATGTTATTTCTAATAGCAAATGTTGTCAAAATTTTAATTTCTATAGAAAATTTTGTCAAATTTAGTTCGTTTTGTTTTTTATTGTTGTTGTTCTTACATCATAACTTTAGTTGTTTTGAATCTCAGCTAGAAACCTTTGCGTTGACTAAAACTACAAGACTATCTTAAATCAAAATTTGAAGTTTGGGGAAAAAACACTATAGACTGCAAGATTGTTAGATGGGCCAAGCTTTTTGCGGAATTAACCGGACATTCCTCATCAAAATATGCCTCTACTTGCAAGAAAACTATCAACCAATTTATCAGAATTAATTCCGGGTAAGTTCACTAAACCTAACAAGTGAATCACACCACTGTCGACGATACTAACTGTAAATACGGTCACAGATCATGGGTTCAGAAACGCTGAAAGATCGTGCGCAGACCATATAATACGGTCAGAATTTATTATAGAGCAAGTCCATTGAATACAACTGCGATGCATACCCCTAATATGTGGACTTTGAAGCGCGCGCTCGACACTGTATCCGCGTTCCATCAACTGTGGATGCCTAAGTTATCAAAAGAAATACGGTGCGAAAATAGTGAACTCTTATACGAAGAACTGGTATAAGAGGTGCAAAAGTGCGCGAAAGTCACGCTATACAAGAGTAGAATGTGAAAGAATTCGTGACTAAGAAGAAGGCGTCACACAGGCCTTATTTCTCCTACGTTCTAGACTTGTATCATGCAACAGACAAAATGTCGAAGCAGCCATATGGAAAACGCTTTGGCAATATGGGAGGATTTCGATTCGACATCGATTATGCGGCATGGAATATCTGCCTTTTTGCTCCGGATATGGGAGGATATTGAAAAGAAACTCCAAAGTCCTCTCAAGAAATGTTACAAGAGCTGTTGGCCTGCCGATTAACAAACAGCAAAAATAACAGTTGATGAACGAAAGTTGGGAAAGGCAAGAAACGAACCTCCACTACTCACTCTCAGTCGACGCCCAATAATCGAGTGTTGCTTTCTCTTGGGTAGATTCAGGATAGAGGCTCGCAAGATGATATAGTAGGGGCAGATAAATAAAAGGGGGCCATAAACGAGCTTTTCATGCGCTTTGCACAGAGTTTGGCCGTTCAAGATGAACATCTCGATTTAAACTGAGAAATTGTCGACAGTAGCGTTAAATCGGAGTGTCTTCTATACGGCTGCACCAACTAGCTTACAATCATCTCACAACAAACAACACAAAAAAATATTCAATTAATTTGATTGTGAATACAATTAAAATTATGTTTAAAATTTGAGCTAAACAACGTAATTTGTAGATACAATTACAAATTTTTAGTCACACTTTAGCAACCAAAATTTTGTTATAATCAACAAACATTTTGTTATATCAAACAAAAATTTTGTTGAACTCAAAAAATTTCTGTAACAACAATCTTATTGTTTAGCTCAAAAAAAATTATAAATATTATTCTGTGAAGTGCCTGAAGAAAATACTGGGTAAAAATCTTCTGGCCAAATTAGGTCACAAAGGACCCACTATAGCAGATTGCCGGGGTACGCGCCAGCCAATTGAAGCCGATGTCACGACGAATACTAAATGGACACGATTGGGCACATTCTGAAAATATCAATGCGATGATATTAAACCAGACAAGCTCTTGAATGGAATCCACAGGAACATAGAAACCGCAGACGCCCCGGAATAACCCTGGAATTCGGATGGTTAAAGCTGAGTGTAGCATCTCGTACAATGACCTGGAACAAAGTCAAGCGTTGGGCTAAGGACCCGTATAATGGGCGGGAATTCGTTGATGCCCATTGTTCTATATGAAACTTTTAAATGCAATTTTTAAAACACACGTTAAAAAAATTGTTTAAATAAAAGACTAAAATCAGTCGATGTCGATTGTGGTACCACATGTGGTGTTCTTTTCTCCCATCAATGAGTGCCGCTCGATTCCATATTTATCTCAAAACCAAGGGCCCTCCTTTTTAGAGCCTAGTCCGAACGGCATTCCTTATTACGGTGAAACTACCGGGAGAAGTTCAGAAACCACTTAGAGAAGAAGCACCCAGAAGGCTCAACAGCGTTACTGAGAGGAGATAATACACCGCTGAAAAACTTTTTAAGTATTTGGTATTTTCATGATCGGTGCGCAAATCGGATAAAAACTACAGGCAAATCGGATAAAAACTACGGTTTCTAGAAACCCCAATGGAGTTTAAAAATCGGGAAATCGTTCTTATGGGGGCTATACTAAAACATGGACCGATACTCACCGTTTTCGGCACACCTCTTTTATGGTCCTAAAATAATTCTAGATTTCGAATTTCATGCAAATTGGATAAAAACTACGGTTTCTAGAATCCCAAACAATAAAATCATTTCTTGCACAACCTATTTATAGTCGCTAAAACTACCTCCAACACCACGGTTTCTTCAAACGCCAAAAAGTAAAATAGGGAGATTGGTCTATATGGGTCCTATCTAAACATTGACCGTTACTCACACTTTCGGCGTATCTCTTAATGGGTTCCAAAAATATTCTAGAATTTCGAATTCATGCAATTGGATAAAAACACTCGGTTTTTTCATAATCCCACCAAAGAAAATTAAAATCGTAGATCGATCTAACATTGGCATATACGAAAACATGAACCAATACACGCCCTTTTCGGCACACCTCCTTTAATGGTCATAAAAGTAACTTCTAGATTTCCATTTTCACAGGCAAGTTGGATAAAAACTACAGTTTCTATATAGTCCAAGAAATAAAATTCGGGAAGATTGGTCCTATTAATGGGGGATATACCAAAACATGAGCCGATACATCCTCACTAATTTTTGCTAACACTCTTTATGGTCGCATTAAAATATCTCTAGATTACAAATTTCAGGCTCGTCC
>PGFW01012414.1:0-10132 GCA_003123925.1 Haematobia irritans | reverse complement strand
TAAATGAAATATTCCCAAAAACAACTACAATTCTTTAGTAGACTACTTTTCATAGTCGTGAGAGGGTGTAGTCATATAATTAAATGATTTAACTATCGTTTAACATAGCATTACCATGTTGTGTTTGGCAGCAAGATATCTATTGCACTATGAGCCAACAGTTGTTAACAATTAATCTTTGAATATGGTAGTCAATTTCGAAAAGGGGTTTTCATGAGTTTTTTTTAGAAAGACCCCCATTAACCGACTTCCAACCAAATTTCTTACAATGAATTCAATTTCGGTAATCATTGGTGATATTTTTTAATGTCTGTCTTTCGGCTTAGGTTTAAATATCAATGCAATGGAAATATGTATGTTTTTGATCACAACTCATAATTATAATTTCCATTTTAATGACAACCAGAGGGAAGGTGAAACAATAAAAACAAATCGTGAGTTGGGGGTTTTGCTTGTAATACAGAAATTAATTGGTGTAATTGAATCACAGCATGTGATTGCTGAAAAAATCGAATAAAAATTAATGTTGGATTTTTTCCAAAGGTAAATACAGGAATTTTAACATTAATACTCGTTGCTATGATAAATTTGTCATCGCTTTTTCTAAAAGAAAAATAAATAAAATAAAATGGTCCGAGTATAGCCATCTACTATCAATGAATATTTCATTGGAGTAAATCAATATTTTGTAATTCTTCTCAAATCATTTGTTGAAATAAAATTATAAGACTTATGTGACTTCCATAGAATCCTATCACAATTATGCCACTAGTAGTCATACTATTCTATAATCGTGTTCATTTGTCTCTTATAGCATTTCAAGGAATCTTTCCTATTATGAAAATAGGGTAATGCTCATGGTTCCTAAGGCAATAGAAAAATTTAAATTCCATTTAATTTGTTTTTACACATTAAAAGAGAAAGCACTTTAATATATTCTATTATATAATATTCAAGAATTTTTGTGGTATTTATAATTCATCTTAACATTTCTATGGCAATGACTGTTGCAATATGAAATACACAAAACAAAAATAAATTTAATTCCTAGATGTCCTACCTAAGGCCTACGTCATTCAACATTGATATCCCTGACGAATGACTTAATGATCATATCACAAGTTAATGTAACATTGTGGATATTAAAACACACAAATCATTATTTCTGTGGAATTTTAGTTTGTCGCATGTATAGGCTTTTCCGAACAAATGTTCTAGTGAAGACATTTGTACATTTTTCCTTAAAATCAATTGCATTTGTATTTATGGGAGAGTATATGAGATGTTTCGCTAATATACTAAGATTATTTTAATAAATAGTAGTGAGGTTGTACTACAAATTAATCACATAGCAGGGAATAAGGGATAAAAATTATAAGAAATATATAGAATAAAATCGCCTCTAGAATGAAAATTTTCCAATAATATCTTCTGCGGAAATGAAAATTTGCAAAAATATTTTCTTAGAAATAAAATTTTTAAAAAAAATTTCTATGGATAATAAATTCTTTTTGAAAGATTTTCCTATAGAAAATAGAGTTATTGTGAATATATTTCAATAGAACTGTTAAGTTTCCGAAAAAAAAAAAAAAAAATCAAAAGAAAAAAATTCTGCACATTTTTTTATAACAAATAAAATTTTCGAAAATTTTTCTTTAAGAATAAAATATCCAAACATTTCTATAAAACCTAAATATATTTCCGTAAAAATTTTCCAACAAAAAAAAAAAACGACAATTGTTTTATGAAATAATAAAATTTAAACTTTCTATGAAGATAATTAAATTTTCTAAAGAATGAAAATTTCCGAAATTTTCTAAATAAATGATATAAAATTAATATATTCCCAAAAAATTAACCCAAAAACAAAAAACGAAAAATTTTCTATAAAATAAATATTTAGCGGAAAGAATAAAAACTCTCTATGAAAATTTAAAATTTTCTAAAAACGATAAAAATTAAATCGCGAAAAAATGATTCTTAAACAAACTAATTCCGGAAATTTTCTAAAAAAAAAAAAATTGGATTAAAAATTTTTCCCAAAATAATTTTTCGCGAAAATATTCTTAAAACACCGAACTTTTCCGAAATTTTGTTAAATAAAAAAAATATAATAAAACTAATATATTCGAAAATTTATAAAAAAAAGAATAAAGATTTTCAAAAACGTTTTCTGAATAATTTAATATTCTAAAGAATAAAATTTTCCCGAAAATGATTCGTAAAACAAACTTTTCCGGGATATTTTCTAAAAAAAATATATAAATATATACAAACACATATATTCCCAAAATTTTCCCAAAAAAAAAAAGTAAAATTTTCTATAAAAATATAAATATCCAGGCGAAAAGAAATAATAAATTTCCAATTTAAACTTTCTATTGGAAATTAAATTTTTTTAAAAAAATTTAAATTTTCCGAAACAATATTCTTAAAAAACAAACTTTTTCCGAAAATTTTCTAAAAAAAACAATATATAAGACTAATATATTCCCCAAACTTTTTGCAAAAAAAAAAAAAAATTGAAAATTTTTGTATAAAATCAGGCGAAAAGAATAAAAATTTCCAAAAATTTTTCTATGAAAAATTTAATTTTTTAAAGAAGTAAATTTTACGAAAATATTTCGTAAAACCAACTATTTTCCGAAAATAAAAAAAAAATCGAAAAATTTTTTTTATAAAAATAAAAGTTCACAGGCGGAAAGAATAAAAATTTACCCAAAAAACTTTCTAAATGAAAATTAAAATATTTCTAAAGAAATAAAAGTTTTCGAAATATTTTTTAAAACAAAACTATCTCGCGGAAATTTTCTAAAAAAAATATATATAAAACTAATATATTCCCAAATTTTCAAAAAAAAAACGAAAATTTTCTATAAAATAAAATTCAGCGAAAGGAAATAAAAATTTCCAAAAACTTTTCTAATGAAAGTTAAAATTCGTAAAACAAGTAAAACAAACTTTAAATTCGTAAAAACAACTTTTCGCGGAAATTTTCTAAAAAAAATATATAAAACTAATATATTCCCAAAATTTTCCAAAAAGAAAATATTGAAAATTTTCTATAAAAATAAAATTCAGTTGGGGAAAAAAAGGAAAAAATAAAAATTTCCAAAAAAACTTTTTATGAAAAATTAAATTTTTTAAAAATAAAATTTTCTCGAAAATTCTTAAAATAAACTTTTTCCGAAAATTTTCCTAAAAACAATATATAAGACTAATGTAATTCCTAGAAATTTTGAAAAAAAAAAATAAAATTTTTCTAAAAAATTCACGAAAAGAACAAAAAATTTCTTAAAAACTCTCATTATGAAATTAAGTTATTCGAAAGAATAAAATTTTCCGAAAGATATTCTTTAAAAACAAACTTTCCGGAATTTTCCAAATAAAAAAATCTAAAATATTTCTTTCTAAATAAAAAATAAAATTTAGCGAAAAGTAATAAAAATTTTACAAAAAACTTTTCCGAAATTTTCCAAAAAAAAAAAAAAAATTGGAAATTTTCTATAAAATAAAATTCACGAAAAAAGAATAAAATTTCCAAAAACTTTCTCTGAAAAATTAAATTTTATAAAAAATAAAAATTTTTCCGAAAATATTCTTAAAACAAACTTTTCCGGAAATTTTCTAAAAATATATAAGCATATATTCCCAAATTTCGAAAAAAAAAAACGCAAATTTCTAATAAAAATGAAATTTAGCGAAAAGAATTAAAAATTCCAAAAACTCTCTATGAAAATTAAATTTTCTAAAGAAATAAAATTATCCGAAAATATTCTTAAAACAAACTTTTCCGGAAATTTTCTATAAAAAATATAATAAAGACCTAATACATTCCCAAAAATTTTTGCAAAAACAAAAAATTTAAAATTCTATAACAATAAAATTCCTGCGAAAATAAATAAAAATTTTCCAAAATGAAAATTGACATTTAAAAAAAAAAAAAAATAAAAATTTTCGCGATATATTCTTAAACAAACTTTTCCGATAATTTTCTAAAAACAAATAAATATAAAACTAATATAGTCGCGAAAATTCTACAAAAAATCGAAAATTGTCTACAAAAATAAAAAATTTATCGAACAAGAATAAAAATTCCCCAAAACTCTCTATGAACAAATTACATTTTCTAAAAAGAATAAAATTTCCGAAATACTCTTAAAACTACTAACTTTTCCGGAAATGCTTCTAAAAAAAAATCCAATGTTCTACAGAAATAAAATTTTCCAAAAAGATTTTCCGAAAAAATATTCTTATATAAACAAACTTTTCCGAAAATTTTCTAAAAAATATATATATAAAACTAATATATTCCGAAAAATTTGTAAAAAGGATAAAAATGTTCTATGAAAGATTTAATTTTCCGAAAAATATTCGTAAAACAACTTTTCCGAAAATTTTCACAGAAAAATCGAAAAAATTTCTAAAAAAGAAATCGAGAAAGTTTCTATAAAAATAAATAAATAAGAAATAAAAAATTCCAAAAACTTCCTAATGAAAACGAAAGTTAAAAAAAAAAATAAAATTAATCGAAAATATTCTTAAAACAAAATTTCCGGAAATTTTCATATCTACGAACAAATATATATAAAACTAATATATTCCCAAATTTTCAAAAAAAAAATCGAAAATTTTCTAATAAAAATAAAATTTAGCGAAAAAGAATAAAAAATTTCCAGAAACTTTCTATGAAAATTTAATTTTCCTAAAGAAAAAAATTTTCCGAAAATATTCTTGAAACAAACTTTTCTGAAAATTTTCCGGACAAAAAAAAAATCGAAAAATTTCCTATAAAAATAAAATTTTAAAAATTTTCTGATAGAAATAAGAAATTCAGCGAAAAGAGTAAAAATTGCCAAAACCCTCTAAATGAAAAATTACATTCTCTAAAAAATAAAATTTTCCGAACAATATTCTTAAAAGCAAACTTTTCCGAAAAATTTTCTTAAAATATATATAAAATAAATAATAAAATTTGAACTTTCTATGAAAATTTAAAAATTTCCTAAAAAATAAAAATTTTCCCGAAAATACTCTTAAAACAAACTTTTCCGGACAATGTTTCTAAAACATAATATAAAAAAATTAATATATTCCCCTTAAAAATTTTTCAAAAAAAAATGCGAAAGATTTCTAATTAAAAATAAAATTTAGCGAAAAGAATAAAAATTTCCAAAAAATTAAATTTTCGAAAGAATCAAATTTTCCGAAAATATTCTTAAATACATAACTTTTCCGAAAATTTTTCCAAAAAAATTAAATCGAATAATTTTCTATAAAAATATAATTATGCAAAAAAGAATAAAAACTTTTCCAAAAAAACTTTCTATGAAATTTAATTTCTAAATAATAAAAATTTCCCGAAAATATTCGTAAAACAAATTCCCAAAAATTTCAAAACAAAATCATAAATTCTCTATAAAAATTAAAATTTAATCGAAAAGTAATAAAAATTTCCAACTCTTTATGGAAAAATCAATTTTCAAAAGAATATTTCCGTAAAATTATTCTTAAAACAAACCTTTTTCCGGAAATTTAAAAAAAAGTAAAAATTTTCCAAAAAATATTTTCGCGAAAATGATTTCTTAAACTTTTAAACATAAACTTTTCCGAAAGATTTTCTAATAAAAAAGTAAAAATTTTTCTCCAAAAATGTTCTAGCAGAAATTAAAATTTTCCAAAAAATATTTTCTAAAGAAATAAGAATTTTCTAAAAATTTTCTATAGAAATACAATTTTTACGAAGGATTTTCTATAGAATTAAAAGTTTTCCGAAAATGTTTTAATAAAATAAAATATACCTAAAATTTTCTATGTAGAGAAAAATTAGCATAAAATTTTCTATGTAAAATTCCGAAATTTTTCTAAGAAAAAAAATTCGCGCAAATTTTTTATAGAAAAAAAAATTATCCGAAATTTTCGGGAAAAGTTAAAAAATATTCGAAAAAAAAATAATATTTCGAAATTTTTCCAAAAAAATCTAAAATTTTCTGTAAAAATAAAATGGACGAATCGTCCTTCAAAAATTTGGGTTATTTTTCTTAAAATCCTAAAAATATACTATAAAATATTTGTGAAAAAGGTATTAAAAATCTGTGTAAATTTGTAATTTGGCAAAACTATGGATAATCATTGAATAGATGTTTGGAAATACGATTAAAATAGTGTTGCCCTAAAAATATTCCCACACAATTTTTTCAAACAAAATTAAAATCTTTAATATTTCATTGTTATAACCTGCGCCACAACTGGTGCAACAGGGTATTATAAGTTAGTGGGCATATGTTCTAAAACCCAGAAGGCGACGAGATAGAACACATGGTGTCTTTGGCAAATAATGCTCAGGGTAGGTCCCTGAGTCGATATAATCCATGTCCGTTGTCCGTCTGTCCGTCGTCCGTCGTCCGTCTGTCTGTGAACACCATTTTTTGTGATCAAAGTCTAAAGGTCGGCAATTTAAGTCCAATCGCCCTTCAAAATTTGGACATGTTCCCAATTTGGTCAGAATAGAAACCCTATTAATTTTTGAAAGAAATCGGTTTAGATTTAAGATATAGCTCCCATATATATCTTTGCCCGATATGGACCTAATATGGCCAGCCAAGTTTTGACCAGATTTGGTTCCGATTCTCGCGGATTGGATATTTGTAAGCAAACTTGTAGTAGTCGCGTGGCATATATTTGGTTGAAACGGATTCAGATTTAGAATATAAGCTCCAACATATATATCTTTCGCGGCCGATATTGAGCACTGTAATGGACCAGAAGCCACAGTTTTATGCCGAGATTTGGTTGAAAATTTTGCACAGGAGTACAATTAGTAAGTATAGTCAAGTGGTGCAAAATTTGATTGAAATCGGTTCAGATTTAGATATAGCTCCCATATATATCTTTCGCCCGATATGGACTAATATGGTCCTAAAAGCCAGAGTTTTGGACCAATTTGGTTGAAATTTTACACAGGGAGTTGATTTAACATTGTAGCTGGTGCTCTATATTTGGTTGAAATCGATTCAGATTTAGATATAGCTCCCATATATATCTTTCGCCCGATATGCACTTATATGGACCCAGAAGCCAGAGTTTTATCCGGATTAGCTTGAAATTTTGCACAAGGAGTACAATTGGTAGTATAGTCATGTGTGCCAAATTTGACTGAAATCGGTTCAGATTTAGATATAGCTCCCATATATATGTTTTTCTGATTTCGACAAAAATGGTAAAAATACCAAAATTTTCCTTGTTAAATCGCCACTGCTTAGTCGAAAAGTTGTAAAAATGACTCTAATTTTCCTAAACTTCTAATACATATATATCGAGCGATAAATCACAAATAAACTTTTGCGAAGTTTCCTTAAAATTGCTTCAGATTTAAATGTTTCCCATATTTATACCCTGCGCCACACTGTGGAACAGGGTATTATAAGTTAGTGCATATGTTTGTAACACCCAGAAGGAGACGAGATAGACACATGGTGTCTTTGGCAATAATGCTCAGGGTGGGTCCCTGAGTCGATATAACCATGTCGTCTGTCCGTCTGTCGGGTCTGTCTGTGACAGTCATTTTTGTGATCAAATCTAGGTCGCAATTTAAGTCCAAATCGCCTCAATTTGCAACATATTCCTAATTTGGGTGCAGAATAGAACCCTATTGATTTTTGAAGAACGTTCAGAATTTAAGATATAGCTGCCCATATATATCTTTCGCCCGATTTGCATTAATATGGACCCAGCAGCCAGAGTTTTATACCGATTTGCTTGAAAGTTTGTACAAACATAACACCTAGCCGTATAGTCAAGTGTGCAACATTTGATTGACATCGGTTCATATTTAGATATAGCTCCCATATAAATTCTTTCGCGCTGATATGGACTAATATGTACCGCTAAAAAGCCAAGAGTTTTGGCAATTTTGTTGAAGTTTTCACAGGGAGTTAGATTTAAATTGTAAGCTATGTGCGTGCCTATATTTGGTTGAAATCGATTCAAATTTAGATATAGCTCCCATATATATCTTTCGGCCTGACTATGGCACTTATATGGACCAAAAGCCAGAGTTTTATCCATTGTTGAAATTTTACACAAGGATTTACAATTGTAAGCATGTGCTGCAAATTTGTGAAATCGATTCAGATTTAGATATAGCTCCATATATATCTTTCGCCCGTATGCACTTATATGGCCAGAAGCCAGAGTTTTATGGCATTGTTGAAATTTTGCACAGGAGTACAATTGTAATATAGTCATGTGTGCCAAATTTGATTGAAATCGGTTCAGATTTAGATATAGCTCCCATATATATGTTTTTCTGATTTCGACAAAAATGGTCAAAATACCAACATTTTCCTTGTTAAATCGCCACTGCTTAGTCGAAAAGTTGTCAAAATGACTCTAATTTTCCTAAAACTTCTAATACATATATATCGAGCGATAAATCACAAATAAACTTTTGCGAAGTTTCCTTAAAATTGCTTCAGATTTAAATGTTTCCCATATTTTTTTTTTACTAAAATTGTGTTCCACCCTAGTGCATTAGCCAACTTAAATTTTGAGTCTATAGATTTTGTAAAAGTCTATCAAATTCTGTGTATGTATTTGGGACAAACCTCTATATATAGCACCCAAAACATTTGACGGATGTGATATGGTATCGAAAATTTAGATCTACAAAGTGGTGCAGAGTATAATATAGTCGGCCCGCCCCGACTTTAGACTTTCCTTACTTGTTTTTTTTTAAAAATGCTTTCCTTGGAATCTTTAAAAAATAGGCTGACAATTGTAGTTCATTTTTCGTAGGCGAGGTAGGTCAGATTTTTCCCCCATTCTTTTTTTTTTTTTTTGAAGAACAAAATTTTTCCCAATTTTTGTTTTAAGTTTTTATACCCACGCAAACATAAAATGTGTGAACGGGGGTATAATAAAGTTTGTCAATTTCCACGTTTGTAAACACATCGAAATATCGATTTCCGACTATTATAAAGTATATATATTCTTGATCAGGGGAGAAATTATATAGACGATATAAGCCCCCCAATGTCCGTCTGTCCGTCTGTACTGTCTGTCCTGTCTGTCTGTCTGTTGTAATCACGCTAAGCCCTTCAATAATGGCGCTTAGTCTGTCCCGAAATTTGGCACAGATTAGTTTTTGTTTGCAGGCAGGTCAAGTTCGAAGATGGGGCTTATCTGGTCAAAATTTTGATATAGTCCCCAATATAAAACCGACCTCCGCGATTTGGGGTCTTGGGCTATAAGAAGCGCGTCGTTTTTACCAAGATTTGCTGAAATTTGGAAATCTAGAGGTATTATGGGAACCATAAAGAGGTGTGTCGAAAATGGTCGTATCCGGTCCATGTTTTTAGTAATAGCCGCCATAGTAGACCGATCTCCCGATTTTTGGCATCTTAGGCGTCTAGAAACAGGTAATTTCTAATGCCGATTTGTTCTGAAATGAAAAAAATCTAGGAGGTATTTTTAGACGCATAATAAGGTGTGTCCGAAAACGTTCGTATCGGTCCATGTTTTGATAATAAGCCCCCATAGAGACTGATTTCGCGATTTTGCTTCTTGGGCTTCTTAGAAAATCTATATTTACCATCCGATTTGCTCGTGAAAATTGGAAATCTAGAGGTATTGTGGGACTAATAAACGCAGGTGTGTCCGAAAAATGTCCATAATCGGTCCATGTTTTGGTAATAGCCCCATATAGACTGATCTCCCCGATTTTGCTTACTTACGCGTCTAGAAAAACAGTAATTTTTTCTATCCGATTTGTATAAAATTGAAAAATTAAAGGTATGTTGGACGCATAAAGAGGTGTGTCGAAAAATGGTCTGCATCGGTCCATGTTTTGATATAGCGCCCCATAGTAAAGCCCAACATCCCGATTTGGAGTCTGGCCTATAAAAAACCGTAGTGTTTTATCGCAATTTGCCTAAATTGGCAAAATATAAAGGCTATTGTGAGGACCATAAAAAGGTGTGCCGAAAATGGTGCTCATCGGTCCATGGTTTGGTATGGGGGCTATACCAAAATCGGGATAGACCGATATCCCGATATTGCTTTTAGGGCTTCTAGAAACTATATTTACCATCCGATTTGGCCTGAAATGGAAATCTAGAGTAATTTGAGGACC
>PGFW01012387.1:768-14991 GCA_003123925.1 Haematobia irritans | reverse complement strand
GAAAATCAGGAGAAGACATATAAAGACGAAAGCATGAAAACAAAATTTCAATATTCACTTATGACTCAAAGTTTTGAATTGAAGATATTGAATTTAATTTCAATTTGAAAATATTTTGAAATATATACAGAAATAGTAACTAGTGCCATTAATAGCATGAAAATGCAGATACAATTTATAAAGAAAAAATACAATATACAAATAAACGAAGAACCAACAAATTCAGTATATCGAGTATTTGGGAAAAAAATAATGCAAAAGTATAGTTTGTACAAAGCAAAAAAAAAACTACAAATTTAACTGTTACTTAAATTGTTAATAATAAACCGTATACCAAAGGACAATAAGAACAATAGAAATTTATATAAATAATTATGGTACTTTTAATTTTGACATATTCGTTTGAATTTCATAATCATTATGTTTTCAAATTAAATTAAAATTTACTCGAATTACTGCTTATCTTATGGTTTAATATTGAATCATATAATTTGTATTCGGAAATTTATTTCAATACCTAAGCCCCCACATTAATTAATACCAATAAAATGATTGGTGAGGCTGAGATTACTCTGCACGGGCTATACTAATCTGACACGAGACCTGTGCCAAAAATCTGGATTAAATTGAAAAACAATTTTTTCGTTTTTTCTGTTAAATAGCAAATGGAATTAAGAGCTATTGTAAATTTTTGAAAAATTTAATAGAATTAGAATGTAATAATTATAAATATAACTAATAACTTTTTAATGACAATGTGAGAAACCACGAAAAAATTTTCATTGAGCATGTTTCGATGTTTCTTACAGAAATAAAATTTTATAAATTATTTTCAAGAAATTAAAATGTTGAAAAATTCCTATAACATAATAAATTTGCAAGATTTTCCTAAAAAAATAAATAGATATTTGACAAATTTTCTTTTAATAATAAAGTTTTGACAAACTTTTCTATGGAAATAAAATTTTGACAAAATTTGTTCGTACAGAAATAACAATTTTGACAGAAAAGTTTTTTCAATAGAAATAGAATTTTGCAAAAAAAAACTCTATAGAATAAAAATTTTGATCAAAATTTTTTTAATAAAAATAATAATTGCCAAATTTTTTCTTAGAAATAAAATATGATAACATTTTACTATAAAAAATATAAATGTTGAACAAAAAATTCTATAGAAGAAAGCATTGTGAAATGTTCTTAACATGAAATAATAATTTGCAAAAATTGTCCATTAGTGAGAATAGATTTTTAATAAAATTTTCTAAAGAAAAAAATCTAAAAAAAGATCCTAATAGAAAACAGAAATTTGGTACAAAATTCTAATTAGAAATAAAAATTTTGACAAATTTTCTTTTAGCAATAAAATTGTGACGAAAATTTTTTCTATAGAATTAAAATTTTTGACACCAATTTTCAATTGAAATATATATTTGACCAAAATTTTCTTGTGAAATTTTGATAAATTTTCTATAGAAATAAATTTTGACAAAACTTTCCTACAGAAAAGACAAATTTGACAAAAATTTTCTAAGAGAAATAAATATTGAACAAAATTTTCTACGAGAAAAAAATTTTGACAAATTTTCTAGAGAAATAAAAATTTGAACAATAATTTCTAAGAAATAAATTTTGACCAAATTTTCTATAGAAATAAAAATGTTTGGTAAAATTTTGCTAAAATAAAAATAATTTTTGACAAAAATTTTCTAAAATAATTAGAATTTGACAAATTTTTTCTATAACATAGAAATGCTTAAACTTTTCTATAAATAAAATCTTGACAAATAGATCTAACAGAAATAGCAAGTTTTGACAGAATTTCAATAGAAATAGAATTTTGCAAAAAAAAAAAAATCTATAAAATAAAATTTGGCAAAATTTTTTATAGAAATATAATTTGCAAATTTTTCTTTACGAAATAATAATTGATAACATTTTCTGATAAAAAAATTTTGAATGCAAAAATTTTCTATAGAATAAAATTTTGGTAAAAATGTTCTAAAAAATAAATAGATATTGACAAAAATTTTCCTTAAAATAAATAATTACAAATTTTCTAATAATAAAAATGGCAAATCTTTCCATGAAATAAAATTTTAACAAAATTCTACAGAAATAAAATTTGCAGAAATTTCAATAGAAAATATGATATTGCAAAAAAATCTAATAGAAATAAACTGTTTGGGCAAATATTTTTATAGAATAATTAATTTGCCAAATGTTTTCTTAAGAATAAAGATATTGATAACATTGCTATAGAATAAAATTTGACATAACTTTTCTATAGAAGAAACATTGTGACAATGTTCTTACAGAAAATTTAAAAAAAAAAAAAAAAAAAAATTTTTTGGAAACAAATTGTCCTATAGAAGATAAAAATTAAAATAAAATTTTTCTAAAGAAAAATCAAAAAAAGTATTCTATATGAAATCAAATTGACAAGATTTTCTATAGTAAATAACATTTTAACAAACTTTCCTAAAGAAATAAATTTTTGACATAAATTCCATAGAAAAAATTTGAACAAAATTTCCTATACGGAAATAAAATTGACAAAGAATTTCTAAATAGAAATAGGAAATTGACAAAATTTTCTGTAGGAAAAATTTTGATAAAATATCATCAGAAACAAAATGTGACAGCAATTGTCAATAGAAATAGAAATTTGACAAAATTTTTCTAAATAAAATTTTAAATAAAATTTCTATAGAAATAAAATTGTGACAAAATTCGCTTATAAGAAGTAAAATTTTGACATAATTTGTCCCTATAAAAATAAAAATTTTGAACAAAATTTCCTATAGAAAAAAGTTTTGTGAGTAAAGAATATAGGAAATAAATTTGCAACAATTTCAAATATAGAAATAACACTTTACAAAATTTCTATTAGAAATAAAAATTTGACAAAATTTAACAAATAAAATAAACTCGACGAATTTTTTTAAAGAAAATAAAATTTGACAGATTTTCTATAGCAATAAAAATTTGGCAATGTTTTTACAATCAAATAAAATTTTGACAAAATTACCTAATAAGAAATAAAAATTTTGAAAAACTCCCATAAAAGAAACCAAAATTGTTCTATAGAAATAAAATTGACAAAACTTCTAATAAAAAATAAAATTTGAAAAATTTTTTTCTATCAAAATAAAATTTTGATAAAATATTTCTTAAAAAAAAAAATTCACAAAGTTTTCTATAGAAATAAAATTTGATAGCAATTTTCTCTATAAGAAAATAAAATTTGAACCAAAACTTCGTATAGGAAATAAAAATTTTTGGAGAAAATAATAGAAATAAAAATTTCAAAATTTTCTCATAAGATAATAAAATTTTGCAAAAATTTCTATAAACAATAACAATTGCAAAATTTTCTATATAAATAAAATTTTAGCTAAAATTTTCTATTAGAAAAAAAATTTTAAAAAGTTTTCTACAGAAATATAAAATTGTCAATGTTCTATATAAATAAAATTGACAAAATCTCCTACAGAAAATATGTTAACCAAAGTTTTATAGAATCAAAAATTTTTACAAATTTTCTAAGATATACAATCGACAAATTTTCTATAGGAAATAAAATTTGAAAAAATATATTTTTGTAGAAAATAAGTTTGAAAAATTGTTTCTATAGAAAAGAAAATTGACAAAATTCTAATGTAGAGAAATTTGACAAAAATTTCTTACAGAAAATAGAAATTGACAAAATTTTCTAGCAGAAATAAATTTTTGACAAAGTTCTAAAAAACCAAAATTTGGCAATGTCTTCTTAAATAAATAAAATTTTAAAAAAATCTGCCTATAGAAATAAATTTACCAAATTTTGTGTAGAAATGAGCATGTTTAACTAATTTTTCTATAGAATATACAGATGTTCGACAAAATTTCTATAGATATACAATTTAGACAAAATTTTCTAATAAAATAAAATTTTGATAAATTGTTTTGTAGAAAATAAGTATTAAAAAAATTCTATAGAAAATAAAATTTGACACAATTTTCTATAGAAATAAAATTTGCTGAATGGTTGCTATATAAATAAAATTTTGAAAAATTTCCTATAGAAATAAAATGTTGAACAAAACTTTCTATAGAAAAAAAATTTAACAAAATTTTTCGATAGATAACATTTTTGACAAAATTTTCCGTATAGAAATAAGATTTTTTTTACAAAATTTTCAACAGAAATAAAATATTTAGACATTGTTTCTTTAGAAATTTTAAGCAAAATTTCCTGTAGAAATAAAATTTTGACATATTTTTAGATATAGAAGATAAAAATTTAACAAAAAATTTTCTGTAGAAAATACAATATTTTGACAAAGTGTCTATAGAAATATAAATTGGACAAAAAGTTTTAATACAAATAAACAATTTTGACAATGTTTTTATAGAAATTTGTGACAAAATTGTCCTAAGAGAATTAAAAATTTTGACAAAATTCTAATAGAGATAAAATTTAAAAAAAATTAGGAAATAAGTTTGACAAATTCGATAGAAATAAAATTTTTGAAAAAAAATCCTATGAATAAAATTTTGACATAATCGGCCTATAGAAATAAGGTTTGACAATTTCCTATATGAAATAGAAATTTTGAAAAGAAAAATTTTTTATAGAAAGATAAAAAATTTGAAACAAATCTAGTAGAACAAAATTGTGACACGAAAAAATTTGTCTATAAAGAAAATAAATTTTGACACAAATTTCTCGATAGAAATCAAAATATTCGTGCCCAGAAAATTTTCTTATAAGAAATAAAAATTGACAAAAATTTTCTAAAGCAAGTAGAAATTTTGATATTTCCTACAGAAATAAAATTTTGACAAAAATTTTCGATAGAAATAAATAATTGTGACAAAATAATTCTTATGAGGAAGATAAGAAAAATTTGACAAAAGTCTAAATAGAAATACAAATTTTGATCACATTTTCTAAACAAGAAATAAAATTGACATTTTTTAGAAAAAAGTTTTGACAAAGTTTCTATAGAAAAAAATTTGAAAATTGTCAAGCATTTCTTAAATAGAAAAATTTTGAACAAAATCTCCTAATAGAATAATTGACAAATTTCCTATATGAAATAAAATTGATAAAATTATCTATATAACTAAAATTTTGCAAAATTTCTATACGAAATTCAATTGACAAAGATTTCCTATTGAAATAAAATTTAAACAAAATATATTCCGATAGCAATAAAAGTTTGGACTAAAATTCAAATACGAAATAAAATTCGGTTTTAATTGCTAAATAAAATTGGTTACAAACAATTAATAAATAATTTCCCCACAATGTTTGTTGGGTAACTTAAATTCTCGTTGCGTGTTATCCATGCAATTTATATTTAGCAAATTTTTCTAAACAATCATTTCCTTATGTTTCCATTGCCCTTCTTAATTTCAAAAGATTGTTTGTTTCGTCCAATAAATTCTAATTTCTTTGGAATAATTTTTTTTATCAAAAGATATTCATTTAAGCAAATTGATTTGTAATATTATTATAATTTTTTAAAGGTTTCGTTTTTTTTACTAAAGGCTAATAGTTTGCCCTAAACAAGTTCGAGAGAGAATCACCTTCACCACCAATATCTTTCACTATGCAATATTATGAAAAATTCTAATGGTTTTTAAAGATTTAACCAAAACACAAAAAAAAAAAACTTGTCAAAACGATATGAAATGTGATGACTAACTGTTTTGAAAAGTGTGTCAAAAGAAAAAAAAAAGAAAAGAAACCTTGCCTTGCGAAAGGGAATATGCGATTGTTTTTTAAAATGTGACAAAAAAGAAGAGATTTATCATTTAGAAGTTTAAAAAGAAAATATATGTCGTAGGAGAGAAAAATAGAAATATTAAATAACACAAATGGTGGTGTAATATTAAGTAAAGAGATTTATTTTTTTTTAATAATTTATCTTTTATGCTCGATCGAGAGAAAATCTTTTGAAATCATTCGATCAAGTCTGCCACCGTTTTTCATAGTGCCATTCTATCGAACTAAAGAAACACTGCAAAAATTTAAAATTCCCCATAATTATTTCATTAAAAAAACAAAAACCATTCATTAGCAAACAGGATAAATCCTTATGAAAAAATATATTTATCAAAAATCCCAGATAAAAATCAATTAAGTGATCCAATCAAAATATTAGTACATGAATAAATGAACATAGATATCTGTGACAAGCATTTGTTTTTGTCAAACGATTAAAGATAGTGATAGAGAAGTCTATATTTATTGTATGTTGTTTTAATGAATCCCAATTGCAGAATCGAAGTCGAATGCCTTGTTTAGCGACACTACAGAATTTTAACTTTGATTTGCCATTAATTTTTTTTAATAATTTAATACATGTATACAATAAAAAAAAAAACTATTATGTAAATTCTATCAAGTCAATATTAATATATACATTTATTAATGTACACGGTCGGTGATCTGTATCGATCTATTATTGATGATATTAATGAATTGTGAAGAATATTTAATTGTTGTTAAAATAAAAAATAAAAACATACAAAAGTCAAAACAAAAAATTAATAATAAATAATAGAGAAATATTCTAAACATAAAAGAAATGAAAAATAAGATATCCAAAAGTAAATCCAATAGATTCCTACACAAAAAACACCAAGGTGAAACAAGAAATTCTAAGAAAAGTTTTTTAGTTAATATTCGATAATATAATAATATAAATAATAGATATATATAATATAATGATAATATATATATATATATATGATATATATATATATATAATATATATATTATATATATATATATATATATATAATATATATATATATAATATATATAAAATATATAATATATGATATAATATATATATATATATAGTATAAAATAATATATATATATATATATAATATATATAATTAATATATAAAAAATAACAAATAATAATAATAAATAAAGAAAATCAATGCATAAATAATAGAAAACAAAAAATATATGAGAAATTTCTTTCTGGCACAAAAAATTCTCTCAGCAACATTTTTCTGGCAACAAAATTTTATTAACAAATAATCGTGGTTTGATAATAAAATTAAAGAGAAAATATTTGTCTATACCAATTTTTTCTACGAATAGTTCATAGGCACGGCATAATAAAAAAGTAAAAATATTTTTACCTAACCATATAACCCTATAGAAAATTACGTTACAGTCAATGCTTAGAAACATTCTTATGGCAAAAAATTTTGTCCATAAAAATTTTCTCGCTTTAAAAAAAATTTCTACAGAAAAAATAACTTATGCAACGAAAAAAAGTTAGAGTGATGAGCTTATATGGTATCTCATAAGAGCGATCAAACGAATCCAGGGAACATTCCCAGAAATTTAGACAGAATCAGAACAGTGAAACCATATCAAAATGGTAATATAAATATCTAGAAAAGAAGACAAATCTTAAGTAACTAACATTTCAAAATAGAAAGGTTTATTTTATTTTATTTGTGTTATTTAATTCATTGGAAAAAAAATAATTTCCTGATAAATTAAGCAAATAAATCTTATTTTAATTTTCTTTTATTCGACCTTTTATCAATATAGTAATGAAATAAATTAGTCCAAGCTCGAGTCTATGTTTTTATTATTTAATTAATTTGTGTATAAGATCGAAATATCGACAAATAAAATAAAAATAAATAAAAACATAAAACCTCGACGACTAAATCATTTCATTATATATAAAAATCTAATTAATTGTAAAATTAATTTTTGTTGCACTAAATCAAAGGAAAAATGTCAAAGTGAAACATCCCAAGAAATTAAAACCCGAACCACATCAAATTGTATAGAAAAGTTGTCTAGAATAGGAAGATAGATTAAGAAAAAACATGCTTATTTCATTATCAATATAAGAAAAATTTCATTTATTTATCATTAAAAAAAATTTGATGCAGATAAATTTCCAATGATTTACATTATCACAAATTGTCGGAAGTTAAGACGACAATATTATAGAAAAATTTTTAGACTCCTACAGACTTGTCACATGAAAAAGGTTATTTATCTTTTTTTTTTTTTTAATTCTAAAATGGTGATGATGTCTATAAAACACTCAGCAATATTAGATGCTTCCTAAAAAGTAGTTTGGATCCCCAATTTGATGATACGGAATGATAGTGCAAACTTGGATCATTTCTCGAATGCAATTTTACAAAATTGGCTGGTCATTAAGAAGGAAGTAACATACTCCATTTTGGATCCTTTACATTGCTTAGAAGTTTGGCCTTGGTAATCCCTATTGGATAAGAAATTTAAAAAACAAACATTTTTTCTAATATTTTATTTTTATCAGTATTTTTGTTTTACACTTTTAAGTCTCTTATTATCTAATTTTAACAAAACGAAAAAAACTCTCGCTTCACCAGGGTTGGAACTTGGTCTGTTAGCCATAAACAAGAAACGCCCTAGCACATTCAGCCAACAAACCCCCATTGAACACAATGCCAATGAATAGACGTTATTCCAAATTTTGGTGATTCATGAAGCTAATATGACACCACGCATGAAACATGCCATTCCTGGGATGTTATTTTATTATATCAAATGAAAAAATAAAAGAACGCTGTTCAAATCTCCCCGAGCTGAAATAATTTTTATTAAAATATTTTGTCAAATTATTAATCTTTGTATGACATACATTGTTTTATTTTATTTTATTTTCGGCATAGATTTGTAAATATATATACTTTTCCATTAAAAATCAACAAACAAAATTATGCGAATTGCAAACCTTCTGCAAATGAACTCCACGGGAAGTTGGAAAAAGTCAAACTGCATCAAAAATTATCAACCTATTATGGTCCGCAAGAAACTCCTCTAAATTTCAAATTTCAAGTAAATGGAAATAAAAACTTACGGTTCCTAAAAGATCAGGAAAAGAATGGCTATAATGGGGCTCTAGCAACCCTGAGACCAGATACACACCACAATTCGGCACACTGTTGTGCTCCTAAACATACTTTTAATTTCTAATTTCAGGAAAATCGAATTGAAAAGACGGTTTCCAGAAGGCAAGAAGTAAAATCAGGAATCGTCTATATGGAGTCTAACCAGAAACATGGACCGCCATTTCACACACCCTATTGTGTTTCTATATATACCTCTAGATTCGAATTTTTAAGGCAAATCGGATAGAAAAATTAAGGTTTTCTAAGAATCGCCAGAAATAAAAATTAAGAGATCGGTCTATATGGGGCAATACCTAAGACATGACCGTATGTCACCAGGTTCGGTACACTTATTATGGTCCTAAAATACTCTAGGTTCAATTTCAAGCCAAATCGGATAGAAAAAACGGTTCTAGAATCCCCAAGAGCCGACCAAATGCGGTGGTCGTTTATAATGGCGGTTTATAACAAAAATGAACCAATAATAGCCATTCTTCAAACATGACCATCGCTTGGAGACAACAAACTGAGTCCCCATCTTCGAACTTGAAATCGCCTTGGATGACCAAAAATCACGAGTTCTGGGCAAAATTAAGCAATATAGCTTTATATTGAAGCTGTACGTGATTAACTACAGATATCCAGACCAAAACAGACGGCGATACGTTATTACGTCCTTAAACAATTCTTCCTGATCAGAATATGTTATACTTTATGTACCAGACTATATGATACCACCATTCTAATGGTGGGTGGGTATAAAAAATGAGAATAAAATGGAAATCTGAAAAATGCTTAAACACATTGAACTAAAAAAATTAACATTTTGCATACCAGTAGCTACCAAAAAACAAGATTTGCGAACACGTGCGCACAGTTGGTAGAATTCTACAAAAATGGTAACATTTTTATTGCTTGGTAGAATACTAAAGTTTTGATAGATTTTGCAAAAATCAATCCTCTTCCAACTTAAGGAGTATACTTTTCTATAGAAATAAAATTGACAACATTTTCTATAGAAAAAAATTGTGAACAAAAATTGTTCAATAGAAATAAAATGACAAAATTTCTATAGAAAATAAAATTTTGAACAAAATTTTCTATAGAAATTAAATTTTTGGCAGGAATTTTCTATAAAATAAAATTTTGACAAATTTTGCTATAGGAATAAATTTTGACAAAAATTTCTTTAGAAAAATAAAAATTTTGAACAAAATTTTCTATAGAAATAAAATTTTTGAGCAAAATTTATAAGAAATTAAAATTTTGACAAAAATTTCTCAGTAGAAATATAATTTGAACAGGAAGAATTTTCTATAGAAATAAATATTTGACAAAATTTCTAATTAGAAACTGAAAATATTTACAAAATTCGACAAAATGTTTCTATACGAAAATAAATCTTGAGCAATAATTTCTTAATAGATAATAAAATTTTTACAAAATTGTTCTTTTAGAAATAAAATTTTTGACAACCCAAAATTCATACGACACCATCCTAAATTGTTGACAAAATTTCCTAGTAGAAATAAAATTTATCGAATTTTTTAACGAAAAAAATTTTGACAAAATGTCTAATAGAAGATACAAAATTTTGTACAAAATTTTCTATAGCACAACCATAACATTTTGACAAAACTTCTGTAGAAATAAAAATTTGACAAAAAATTTTCTAAATACGAAAATAAAATTGACAAAATCTCTACTAAAGGAAAAAAATTGAACAGACGATTTGTCTGATAGATAATAAAATGTTGACAAAAATTGTCTATACGAAATAAAAATTTGTTACAAAGCAATTTCTATAGAAATAAAATTCTTGAACAAAATATTACTAATAGAAATAAAATTTGACACACATTTTTTATAGAACATAAAATTTCGACGAATTTTCTAAATAGAAACAAATTTGAAACAACATTTTCTTATAGAACAAAAACTGCACCAAAATTTATAAGAATAACTGCTCGACAACACAGAAAAAAATTTTGGACAAACATTTTCGTATAGAACTAAAATTTTGACCAAAAATTCTGTATAGGAAAAAAAGCTTCGACGAAATTCTATAAAGATCAAATGTTGAGCAAAATTTTTCTATAAAAATAAAATTTCGACAAAAATTCCTATAAAAATTAAATTTTGACATAATTTCTCTAAATAGAAAATAAAATAACAAATTCCCAAAACTAACATCATGACAAATTTTGAACAAAATTTCTATAGAAATAAAATTTTGACAAAAATTTTCTATAGAAAGAAAAATTTGAACAAAATTCTATAGAAATAAAATTTGAACAGTAAAAATTTTCTATAGAAATAAAATTTTGAACAAAAAATTCGATAGAAAAAAGTACAAAATTTTTCTAATAGAAAAAAAATTTGTACAAATTTCGCACACAAATTTCTCATACGAAAATAAAATCTGACAAATTTTCTATAGAAATAAAATTTTGGATAAAATTTTTTTAGAAATAACTTTGCACCAAAACTCTCCTATCAGAACAAAATTTCAAAAATTTTATATAGAATAAAATTTTGACAACATTTTTAATAGAAAGTAAAAATTTTGGACAAAATTTTCTATAGAAATAAAATTTCTGACGAAAATTTTTCTATAAAGGAAAAAAATTTCTCGAAATTTTTTAATGAAAGAAAAAATGTGACAAAATTTTCTATAGAAAAAAAAGTTTGACAAAAATTTTCTAACCAGAAATACAATTTCTAAAAATTCGAGTAGAAATAAAATTTCGGACAAAATTTTCTATATAAATACAATTTTGACAAAATTTCTATAGAAATAAAATTATTGAGGAACAAAATTTCTAAGAACATTAAATTTTTCTGGCAAAAAAATTGTGTGCTAAAAAAAATGTCTCACCGAAAACGTGACATATAACCATTCTTTCATTAACATTTTCGCTCACAATGAAAAGTGTAATTTTCAACGAAAAATATCCCCAAACATATTGTACCCATAAAATTTGTCTAAACATTTATAGGCCGCCAAAAATTTTCTGTAAAATGTGTCCTATACAAAAACAAAATATTTTCTTTTAATTTTATTTTGATTAAAATCGCCATTTATTAATATGATATTACATCATTCAGACAGAAAAACGACTACTTCAAAAGGTATTGACTAGTGGTCAATCCTTATAAATAAAATTATTATTCACAAGAATCATGTTTGGCCAGCAAATGTCATGAAAACTATAACAAATTGCGTATAATACACTCTATGTCAAATAGTTCAATAACAATATGCTTTTTCAGACGTATCTTAAAATGTACAATAAGATCATAGAAATTTTTTTCGCCTATTAAACATAAAAATATGCTTGAAATTTTTTAAAAGTACAATATTGCTTTGAAATTTTCATCTTTGAATCTTTTCTCATGTAAAAGAAATAATCGAATTAAATAAATTTTCCCCCTATTTCTAATTTAAAAACAAAATAGAACATCCGCCTATAAAATATCTAGAGAGGTCCTGACTTAGGCCTATTGTAAAAACCATACAATAAATATACCCAAATATAATTTTCGTCGTTTAGGTTCAAAACACACCCACAATCTTCCTACTAAATAACGTCTATAAACATTGACAACGGTAGAGCCCACAATAAAAATGTTCGCTGACTGAAAATTCTCGAATTTGTGGACGATAAACGAATGTAATTATTTAATAAATCCAGTTTAGATTGAAAATTGCCCTATAAATCGGATATTGTAGAAGTCACGAATACCACTGGAAAACTCAATCCAAATGATAAACAAAAATGAAATTTTTTATTTGAGGAGGTCGATGAGATGGCGCCTTTGTTGTCAAAGCGGACAATTAAGAAATTAAAATGAACTGACAATTGAGGCTGAGACACTGGTGTGTTATCAGGCTTGCATTTAAGTTCATGCCCCAATTGTTTTCTGTTTGTCGCAATCCATCAAAAATCGTGTTTGTCTAAATCATGATGTCACGACAAATGATTATTGACCGCAAAAACTCCCACCGACAAAAAATGATTTAAGCTTAGCTCGTTTGTTTTTTTTTATTATAAACGCAAATTTGAAAAACAAAAAGAACTTTGAAACGCATTTGACGATACTGATAACAGGCGACAAACAAATCGGTTATTCTTGATATTCAGTGAAAATCATTTTGTATAGATTTTTCTATGGGTTTCAAAAAATTTTACTGAGGACGCTTGGCATTACTGTTAAACCAAAGAAGAAAGGTTTGTGTTTGAAAATTTTAACAAAAACAAAAAAATGCTGATATCTGAAGTTTGGTTCCAAATTAATGAATCGAAAAAACGTATAGATTCAGGTCTCAAAATATACTGAACCATCAAAGGGTCACTTTTAAAGAATGAAAATTAAGGGTGCTACGTGACCGAAATTTAAAAATATATGTGTTATTTGCTAATATTTGGGATTTTTTCATAAGAATTTCGTTTTGAAATAATATATAAATGAACAGTATATACGGCTGTAAAGTCGGGCCAGGCCGAGTCTTGTGTACCTCCACCATGGATGCGTATAAAACTTCTTCTAAACACTGCCAATCCACCAATCGAAATAACTGTGGGTGCGGTAACGCTTGGCCGATGACAAGGTATCTAAAACCTCCTAACACCGTCCTCTAAATTGCAAAGTAAGTCCATACCATGGTATATATTACCATTGTAAAAAGATCGATTAAATACGTGATAACATAATTCAGTTCGACAAAAATTTTCTATAGAAAAAAATCTTTACAAAAAAATAGAAATTTTGACAAAATTTCCTTACAGAAATAAAATTTACTTAAAATTTTCCTAAGCAAGAACTAAAGATTTTTTAACAAATTTTCTATAAAATAAAATTTTGACAAAATTTTCTATAGAAATAAAAATTTTACAAATTTCTACACGAAAATAAATTTTTACAAAAATTTCTATAAGAAATACAATTTGAAAAATTTTATAGAAAAGTTAATTTGAACAAATTTCATAAAAATAAAATTTAAACAAAATTTCTATAGCAAATAAAATCTTGTAGATATTTTTTTTTTGGGTCTGTTTCTAGACGCAACGAAACAAGTTAAAGCGAACAATTAGAAATCAGTAAACTAAAAAAGAATTAAAAATAACAATTATATAATCGATTTAAAAAAAAATTCCATTTTATTCATTTCAGTTTAACACAATTCACAATTTTGTTAATTAAATTATTTATTGATTTTGTTGTTTAATTTAGATTTAGATTTAACCATAATGGCTAATTAATTAAAATGATGAGGTGGAACATTCCATGAATTCTCTAGACATT
>PGFW01012386.1:3706-15443 GCA_003123925.1 Haematobia irritans | reverse complement strand
TAATCCTCGTAAAGCGAATAACTTAAAATTCGTTTCCACCGACTAAATCATTTTGCGCATGTGCTCTTTCTCGATATATGAAGCAGACATATATTTCTGTTAACTATCATAAATGGAGTATGACGCATGTATTTCCCCAAAAAAGGCATAAAAATCCACATAAAGCAACATTTTATGTTGTACCAAGGGAAAATATGTTCGCTTCAAGATTGATTACATGTTGTTGTTGTTGTTCTCTATTAAAACTGTGGGGATTTTCGTTATATTTTACTTTTTGGAAATTGAAATTCTTTGGGTGTGTTGTTGAATGAATACGCTTAAATGAACTTATAAATAACATATTACTTCCTTTTTTTCCTCAACTCCGATGATGTTGATATTTCGAGATGATAACTAATTATCGTTTATTGCAGCCATGTAGTGTGTTGTCTGTGTAGTTTTTGTATGAGTACATAAGACTTCAGACTTGAAATCTTGATCTAAAGTAATCACATAAACACCATAGTAATGATGACGACGACGATGATCATCATCATCACCGACTCTTTCGACCATCTTGATATGAAATTTATTTGTTCACCTTAAAACAAGAGACACAGACGTTTAACACAGATTTCAGTTACAACGATTGAATTGATTGAAAAGCGATACCTATGCCTAGCCCTAAAAATTAAAATGATTTGCTAAGAATTGGATTAATTGTTTCCAGTGTCTTCACACGTAAAATATATAATTCAATGTAATTTAAAATTCAACGAATTTCATTATTGGTTCATTTCATTATTTGTTCATCCAGCATTACACCATTTTCTAGTTGAAGCCAATTTGACTTGTCAATATTCTCACAGCCCTACTGACAGCCATCGGATCAGTTTCCAGGTTTTGATACCGTTCGACTGCCCCCATAGTCCTCTTATCGGATCTTTTCGCTGTTTCCCATTTCCATATGGGTGGTGATTTAGTCCATATACAAGGCCAAGATGCAACACCACTGTATGACATACAGTCTACAACGGTACTGCATCTTAGCCCGTAACAGTCGGCAGAATAGGGATTGTAATGAAAATAAAAAAGTAGTTTTGTTGGGACTTTTTCAAAATTGGGAAAAATTTACTTTTTTCCAAATTTGAAAAACTCGACTATTTGACTTTATCAAATTTTTAAATGGCGATTATTTGACTTTTCTATTTTTAAAAAAATTTCGACTTTCAACTTTTGCGGAAACGACGTCAAAGCTTTCGACTTTTTGAGAAATTTCAGCATAATATGCATAATATACATTCCAGTTTCAAATCAATATCGACTTTTTTTATCAAAGTTTTCGAGAGGTCTTGCCTTTATCTCGATGTGGATCACATCTTATGAAGAGAGAGAATTTTCCTTGGAATTGTCCGAAAAATATGTAACTTATTTTTTTATGAAACATCGGCCTATGATCCCAAAACCGTTTTTTTGTAAAAAAATTACCTGGTTTTAAAAAGTTAAAAAATTTTTTCCTACAAATATTGCAAAATTTTTTCTAAAAAATTAAACCGAAAGTTTTTCCTGGTGGTTCCACTGTTTTTTTCCAGTGTATACGTAAAAAGTGAAACCGCATTTGGCAATACCAATTCCGCCTACATGCAATAACAACTATTTTGTGCAAGTTTAAGTCGATAAGCGTTGTTTCGTCGGAAGTTAGCGTGATTTCAACAGACGGACCGGATCATGCTCAGATCGAACTCAGAATTTCACCACGACCCAGAATATATAATACTTTATGTGAGGTCCTTAGAGCAATATTTCGATGTATTACAAAACGGAATGACAAAAAAGTTAATATACCCCCATCCTATGGTGGAGGGTAATAAAAATTTAAAGTCGGACTTTCAACTTTTACGGAAACGACGTTTAAAGCATTCCAAGTTTCAAATCAAAATCGACTTTTCTTAATTAAAGTTTTCGAGAGGTCTTGCCTTTATCCTGTATACATCTCGATGTTGAATCACACCTTAATTAACCCTACAAAATGTAGGCTGTTAGCGCTTTCGTCCGCGATTAGGTATAGGCTTTCCGTCTTCGGAAGCAATCCTTCCCTGAATGAGCGTCTTACTGGATCCATATTTTTTGTCCATTGCACGGAGAAAATCAATAAATGCAATTATTAAAATTTATTCAGCATAGTTAAGGCACCTACATGTGCGTTAAAAACTGTTTTGACGTCGCGTCTTACGATTTATTATAATTTATTATAAATGATCAGAATTTAAAATTCAAAAATTTAAAATCAACTTCAGATTTTCAGACTTTTTAAAATTGAAAAATTGGAATAGTCGATTAAAAAAAATTGACTTTGGCTTTTACGATTATTGAAAAGGTTCTCATTGATTTTTTTATCAATTATTTGCATACAAAACTATACTTAGTGAACTGATCCGGAATAAGAAGTTGGTACTTTTTAAACTATATTAACTTAAAGAAAAAAAAAACAAAAAATCTGAAATCGATATCGTAGTTTTATTTTTTGTTTCTAATTGGCAAAAGTGACTTTTCTTTGTTTTTAACTTCTTTAAAATAAATCTTTGATTCATTGAAAGTAATTATAATATTCGTATTTGTTTTTGTTTTTCAGGATTTTTTTACTTCTAATGTATTCGATTTTTCAAATAATTGAAAAAGTAGACTTTTAATTTTTTTTTAAAGCTGCGCTTAAAACCATCATATTTTTACACAATCATATTCACGTGTTGTCTGTAAGTATGTATTCGATCAGAAAAAAAAACAAATTTTAAAATAAAATGATATCGTCTACAATCTCGTTACCGATAGAAATATTTGCATCGTAATCCCATTTCCATTTCGTCGTCAATTCCCGAGATTTTGAGGTTTTTCGTTAAAGTTCGGATTGGCCCAACATCAAAATTCGAATTTTTAAAAATTATCAAAAAGTCAACTACAATAGAAAAAAATTCCACGAAAAAATTTTCCCAATTAAAATCTTTATTGAAGTTTTAAAAACTATATCCAATTAAAACTTTAATTGATTATTATATCAATTAATTTTTTTCTTAAATACAAAATCAATCAAGCAAAGAATGAAATATTCCGAATTAATTTTTTAATTGACAATTATTTTTAATTGATTAAACTTTTTAATTGATACGACCTATTTTGTGAATTGAAGACATTCAATTAATTAATTAATTGGACCAATTAATTTCCTGATTAGAATCAGAAAAAAATTGTTTTGTGTGTATAAAAATTTTTTGACAAGTCGATTAGCCGAAGAGTTCCATTTTCGATTTTGTACCCCCACTGTCGTTCTTTATACCCAACCACCATATGAATGGTGACGGGGTTATAATAAGTTGTCCAATTTCCGTTTGTAACGCATCGATAATATCGATTCCGACTATATAAAGTATATATATTTCTTGATCAAGGAGAAATTCTAAGACGAATATAAGCATTGTCCGTCTGTCCGTCTGTCTGTCTGTCTGTCTGTCTGCTCTGGCTGTCTGTTTGTAATCACGCTACAGCATTCAAATAATGGAGCTATCGTCCTGAAATTTGCACAGAGATCGTCTATTTGTCCTGCGCGCAGGTCAAGTTTCGAAGTCCTTTCGCTTAATAGAAACCGTAGTTTTCATCCATTTGCGCGAAATTGAAAAATCTAAGAGGTATTTTTGGGGACCTTGAAGAAGGTGTGCCAAAAATGTGAGTGTCGGTCACACACAATGGTTTTGGTATAGCCCCCATAATAAATCCGACCTCCCGATTTGGGGTCTTTCGCTTATAGAAACGCGTAGTTTGTCATCCAATTTGCGCCGAAATTGAAAATCTAGAGATAATTTTGGGACGGCTTGAAGAGGTGGTGCCAAAAATGGTGAGTAGACGGTCAATGTTTTGGTATGCGTCCCCATATAAAACGACCTCCCGGGGTTTATGGGCTTATATAGAAAGCCGTAGTTTTTAAAATCCAATTTGTCTGAAAATTGGATAATCTAGAGGTATTTTTAGGACCAATATAAGAGGTGTGCCGAAAATGGTGCAGTATCGGTCCCATTAATGTTGGTATAGCCCCCATATAGACCGATTTCCCATTTTTACTTCTGGCGTTCTAGAATCCGAAGTTTTTATCTTATTTGCCTGAAATTGGAAAATCCTAGAGATTGTAGACCACAAATTAATGTGGTGCCAAAAATTGTGATAAATCGTCCATAATTTTGGTATAAGCCGCCCATATAGACCGATCTCCCGAATTTTACTCCATTTGGGCTTATAGAAACCGCAGTTTTTATTCAAGTTTACATGAAAATTGGAAATCTAGAGGTATCTTTAGGACGCATAAAGAGGTGTGCCGAAAATGGTGAAGTAATCGGTCGCATATTTTCGTATAGCCTCCATTAATAGACCGATTTCCGCGATTTTACTTCTTGGGCTTCTAGAATCCGAAGTTTTTATCCTATTGCCTGAAATTGGAAATCTAGAGGGTATTTTTCGGCGTCATAAGAGTGCCGAAAACGTGAGTAATCGGTCCATATTTTAGTAATACCCCATAAGAACGATCTCACCGTATTTAACCTCCTTGAGTTTCTAGAAAACCGTAGTTTTTTAATCTGATTGCCTGAAATTGATAAATATTCTGGTATTTTAGGCTCACAAAACGAGTATCCGATTAAGTTTTTATCGGTCCATTTGGTAATGCCTCCCTCATATAGAGCGACTTCAACTTCTTGAGGGTGTATGAAAGCGCACTTATCATGAAAATTGCTTGAAACATCAATGTAAAATTCCAGATTTTTACTTCTACATATTTAAGAATTTAATCAAAAACGTTATTTTATAATTTTCTTGCACACTTACAAGAGATGTTAAATGATTCCTCTAAAACTCAAACAAAAATGGTTCTTATAAATCCAGAATCTGATATACGTCCTCATAGGTGAAATCTTAAAAATTTATCTTCGGGAAAGTGTCCTCTAGTCCCTCAAGTCCTTCTGAAATTTCAAAAGGAACCCCTAATATTTGGTTGCATGGTGGTGGGTAATTTAAGAATTCGGCCCCGGCCGAAGCTACTGCTGTAATATACTTGTTATAATTTCAAAAGTCGATAAGTTCGAATTTGAGAGGTTAAAAAAACATATTGATTTTCATGAACATTGTTTTATAAAAAGTCAATTTTAGCCTAAAATCGATATTCAAACTTTTGTATCCTTACCTCCATTTTGACGTTTTTCCTTAAATGTCGACTAGTCCGGGGATTGGCTAAAAAATCAAAAAGTCCGTTTTTCAAAAAAAATATTAAAATGTCGATAGTCAATTTTTTTTTTTTTACCAAAGTCAATTAGTCGAAAATTCCATTGTCGATTTTTTGCTATCCCCATTTGTCAGTTTATATTTAATTTTAAAGTCGATTAGTCGAATTTTAAAGATTGCTAAAAATCAGCTTCGACTTTTCGATTTTTTTTACAGGAAGTCGAAATTAGCCACGAAAAGTTCGTTTTTTTTCAAACTCACAATTTTTTCGGCACTATCGAAAGTCGATTAACTTAATTAGTCCAACTTGGCTCGATTTTCTAAAAAAATAAATAAATCAAGTGTGAAAATACTAGAAATCTACTTCGAGTTTTTTTTTTTTTCGAAAATCTTGCGGACACTGGCGTCATGAGGTTTGACTAAGGCCCTATGGTCACACTAGGAAATATATTTGGACACAATAATGAAGTGTCAAATAATTTTTCACAAAGAATCATTTTTCGCAAAAATATCTGAAGACAGGCCTTTTAAAATACCTCCTACCACGAATGTTTATATATCCAAATATGAGCTTAAAAATGTTAAGCTGTGTTTGGCTGTGGCCGATGGATTCTTTTTTGTTTGCTGTCAAAATATTTTGGCCCAGTGTGACGCATATCATAAAGAATTATCGGGACCATTTCTAATGGTTCTCATCAAATCCAAAGCTTGTCGTCTTTAATTGATTTAGTGTCGCGAACATATGTGTGTTTTATTGTCTTTCCAAATTGGCGCACAATTTTCTAGTGGTGTAAAAGAGGCTGTTTATTATATTATGTGATTTTGGTTTTTGTTGTTTTCAAAAAGAATTAGATACAAGCTAATCATTAAATTATGTTAGTCAGAAGTCATTGTTGTCGCCACTTCGTCTTTAGGTGGTTTTTGCGGTGTTTTGATTCTTGTGTTTTAGGTGAGGTGTAGGATGATGGCAATTTAATATTTCATCACGCATACGTTTCGTTTCTTTGCCTGGCTGCTTTGTGACTCCTCTTCTTATTTCGTTCAAATCTCTTACTAATAAAACACACCTTTTTTATAAAAACATTTTCGTCTGATTTTTTTTTTGTTATTTTATTTTCATAGTAGTATGTTTTTTGTTTTGTTTGAGTTTTTATTTTGTCGATGTTGTCGATTTTTATGTTTAGGATTTAGTCGGTTGTCATCGTCGTCGCATACAAGCTTTTTTGACTCATATGAGTGGGTTTTGTAGATGATGATTTTTTCCTTTAATTTTTCGTTATGTTTTTTTTTTCTGCTTGACTTCTTGCCTTGTCTTTTGATTTGGGTTCAGATTAGTTAAAAAAACTATTTATCATTTCCTCAAAATGTAGAAGAGAGCGAATGGAAAAACAAGCACAACGTTTTAATTTCTGTTGAAATTTTCAAACACCAAAGAGATTCAATCGTATCTATGTTCAATATTTTGTTTTTTTTTTTGTTCAGGGGAGAGACTTTAAATCCAGAATGATTCAAATACATTTATTGGTGATTTATTTTAATATATATGATATTGATTTTTATATGACATTTTTTTGGCTTTAGCTTAATATCCCTGGCAATACTAATGAGCTGCCGATGATCAAATTGATTTCTGTTGAAAACCTAATGCATTTTCAAGGTTAAGATTAGCTGGCAGATCGATGTCATACAAGGAATGCCATAGATTTGCAATTTATTATTCATTGATTTCAAGAGATTTTATTAGCGCAGTAGTAGTAGATGATTAATCCAATGAATATCCTTAAGAGAGCTTGCATTATTTCAAACAGCGGAAATATATTGCAAACATAAAATACGGAATATAATAAAAAGATATAAGAGTCCTAAGCAGGTCAAATTTCATATCAATAAGTTAGCATAACCGCCTGGCAAATAAAAATTCATGAGTTCAATCCCAGTGTCCACCGAACATCCCAAAGTTTTTCAGCAGTGGTTCTTATCCCCTCCCAGTAATGCGGGTTATTTTCTGACTGTAAATTAAGATAAATTAACCTTATTTTATTGCAAAAAAAAAAAATTATTTGGTTTCCAGTTAAATTCTATTAATTTTTTGCAAAATTTTGCACAGGCCCGCAATGACCTTTTTACCAGTATGTAAAAAACAACTTATATAAAGAACTAACAAAAACACAAATTAAAAAAAATTAATAATTCTAACGGATTTTTCTGATTTAATTGCATCTTTCTTCACAGAAAAAAAAAAAATCACGAAAATTTTTCCAATTAAAATCTAACTTGAAGTTTTAAGAAAATAATTACAAAAAAAATTTAATGAATCCAAAAAAATTTTAAATTGAAATAAAAATTAATCCACACATGAATTAGTATCAATTAATTTATTAATTGGAGATCAATCTAATTTTCTATACCCTCCCACCATAGGATGGGTATATTAACACTTTGTCATTCCGTATTTGGCTAACACATGTCGAAATATTGCTCTAAAGACCCTGAAAAGTATATATTATTCTGGCGTGGGTGATGAAATTCTGCAGTCGATCTGAGCATGGTCCGTCCTGTCCGTCTGTTGAAATCAACGCCTAACTTCCCGAACGAAACAAGCTAGTCGACTTGAAACTGGCACAAGTAGTGTTAATTGATGTAGATCGGATCGGTATTGGCAAATGGGCCATAATCGTCCACTTTTACGTATGCCTCCCCCATAATAAACGGACGCCCGCCAAATTTGGTTCTTGCCGGATCCTCTGTAAGAGCAAGCAACTATTTCATCCGATCCGGTGCAAATTTTGTACATGGTGTTAGTACATGGTCTCTAACCAACCCATGCAAAAATTGGTCCAATTCGGTGCCATAGTATAATTATATGTAGCCCCCATATAAACCGATCCCCGATTTGGCATGCCCGATCTCTAAGAAGAGCAAATTTCATCCGGATTCCGGCTAAATACGATTGTGGGTATCATGTCTCTACCGCATAATAAGTTGTTCAACTCTGTCCTAAATAAGCCCCATTCCAAACGACCCAATTTGGCTCGAACCTCGGAGTCCGCAAGCAAAATTCATGACATGATAGCGCTACATGTGTGTTAGGATATGATGCGTCTACTACAACCATGCCAAAAATTGGTCCAGCATTCGGCCCATAAATTATATATAGCCCCGACTATAAACCGAACCCCGATCTTTGGACTTGCGTACATCCTCTAATGAGAAGCAAATTCCATCGAATCCGGACTGAAATTGTGGTTACATGGTGTTCAGTCATATGGTCTTCTACAAGCCATGCCAAAAATTCGGTCCACACTCGGTCCATTTAATTTATATATACCCCCGTACATGGTGTTAGTACATGGTCTCTAACAACCATGCAAAACATTGGTCGCACAGTCGCGTCCATAATTATTATATAGGCCCCCAAATAAACCGATCCCCCGATTTGGATTGCAGGAGCCATCTAAAGAGATAGCAAATTTCATCCGATCCCGGCTGAAAATTTTTGGTAGCATGGTGTTAGGTATGATGGTCTCTAAGCAAATCATTGCAAAAATGTCGGCTCCACATCGGTCCATACAGTATATATAGCCCATATAACCGATCCTCCAGATTTACCTCCTGAGCCCCTTGGGAACTGTAGCAAAAATTCATCCGATTTCGGTTGGAAATTTTGGCACGTGATGTTAGTAGTACGGTATTTACTACTAACCATTCGCCAACATGTGGTCTCTTATCAGAGTCCATAATCATATATAGCCCCATATAAACCCGATCCCGAGATTTTGGTTTTGTAGGCCACTTGGAGGTAGCAAATTTCATCCGAGTCAGTATTGAAATTTGTACATTGTGGCTAGTTAATATGGCCGTTAACAGCACATATGCTAACTAGGTCCATATGCGGTCTTATAGTTATATATAGCCTCAGATTAAATAGAATCCCCAATCACACAAAAATTGGTCCATAATTCAATTTCATAATTGTATATAGCCCCCATATAAGCGCACCCACAATATTACATGTCTGGCTCTCTACGGCACCGTGCAAAAGTCCATTATCTGATTCGTAATTATTTGTAGATTTCTACCATATACACAACCTTTTTTGTTAATATATACCAGCGATATGGACTAACTCGCAACTTAGAAATGTAAGAAGTTTTAAGATACCACAACGTCAGAATAATTCGATTGTGGGATACAGTCTTTCGTAGAAGTTTTTTACGCAATCCATGGTGGAGGGTAGCATAAGATCGGCCTGCCGAACTTACGGCCGTATATACTTGTCTTTAATTGATACTATCATTCCTGTGATTGAAGACATTTCAATTAAAACTTATCTTGGGATCAATTAATTCGTGATTGAATCTAAAAAAAATTGTGTCTGATTCTAATCTTTCTAATTCCATTTTAATATGATTTTTTTTTTTTAAATTGTATCTTTTAATCCAAACGGAAAAATTCACGAAGTCTAATGAAATCTCACGCAAAAATATACTTCAGCAGTAAGAGTTAGTTGTGCTTATTTGGTATAGAATAAAGTTAGGCAGTGCATCACCACTACATGAAACGGTGGCAATAACGGTAAACGAGTAAATCAAACTAGTTTATGATCATTTGTTTACGTTATAGCAACCAAATTCATGCAGTTATAGATGCATGAAATGTGGTGCTGTTTTTCCAATCAATACCAAAATGCTATAAAATAGGAACTCAAGATTACCGCAGCAAACGAAATGCTTCAGCAGTAACGAGTTTAGTTGCGCTTTTTGATATACAATAAAGTAGGCAGTCAGATGAGCAATTATATTCAGCGCTATGTAGAAGCGGCTCTTAGCACCCGCAAAGAAAAAAAAAACGTTTGAAAAAAAACGTGTAGTCGCCGAAAACGTTTTCTTATTGGTTTAAGAGTTTTTGAATTGCTTTCAAAATTTTAAACTTTTATCACGCAAAAAAATTCGTTTGTTACAAAATTTTTATTTTTTCAATTAAAAAGTTATTTTTGAACAAAACACAGTCCATTTCGTTTATATCAAAACACTGTTCTTTTACTGACTTTAGGTCTATTAATAAGAACATCATTTACAGTTCAAAATTTAATATAGTACAATGTAATGTTGAATACATTTTTTTGAAATCATGCGAAACATATCTGGGAATATATTAAAAGAAAAAAAACTTTGGTCGAAAGCAGGAATCTGAACGCCCGACGACGCCTTGGCATGCAAGTCGACGTAGCAACCACTGCTCCACGTGGCCAAAACTAAATTTTGTTTCATTGTAAATAAACTTTGTTTATTCGTTCGTGGGCGCCGCAAGCGTATGCATATATAAAATATAACTTATATGGATATTTTATCTATTGATGACGCAATAATCAGGTAACATAGCTCAGTGGTTAAGGTGTTGGCTTTACAAGTGCATGGTCCCGCGTTTCGATCTGCCGTCCAGGCGAAAGGTAAAAAAAAATTTTAAAATTTATGAAAAATCGTATAATTTCTGTCGACAGTTGTTGGTATTACAGGAAAAGGTGTTAAGAACTAAAAACCTCGTGGATGTGAGAAAGATGTGAGGGAAAATGCAATTAGCAAGAAAACAATGTTTTTTTGAGTTTGTCTTTATGAAATTGTTTTTACATCCTGGAAAAGAATAAACGTTTATCAACAAAAGTATAGTACTTTCTGTCCAAATACACTTCCCTTTACAGCGAAAAGCAAATGAGAAAACGAAACTTTTTTGTCTAAAATTTCGTTTTGGGAAAGAAAGAATATTTATTTTGACGTGTAAATCGGGACATCATCGTCCACAAAAATCAAGCGTTGAAATTCGTTGTTTTGTAGAAAGGTTTGTACTGCCTCTCTCCCTTAACAATCCTGCTGAAATAGTGCTCCATTTTTTGCTGGGATACCAAATCAAACCAATGCTATTATAGATCACAATCAATGTAGAGGCACACAGAGCACGAATTCAACGAAACTTGTTTTATGGAAAAACAAATTCATTAGTTATAAACAATTATGAACTTTCTTTTAATGTAAAAATTTGTTTCTTTTAAATGAAAATTTGTCTTAAATATTTTCGATGTTATTTTAAATAGAGTCTGTATTCTAAAAAACGCTATAAATATTTTTTGATTGGTTGACACTAAAATGCATTTAAAAAATAAGTTTTTTTATTGTGTAGTTTTGAGACAATTTTTTCTACTAGACGACCCTGGTAAATGAACATATAATACAAATAATGTCCCATTGATTTCGCTTAAATATTTTTTTTTACATTGTAGTTTCCATTTCGTTTCTGATAAAAACATTATTAATCTGGGAAGCACACAAGCTTAACTTAGCCTACCCACCTTGCATACAGAGGTGTCATAGTTATAATTATCTCTCCCCTCAGCAAAGCCACTACGACACATTTCCCTAATGCATGTAAATTTTTTTAAGTGTACAAAATTAACATATCATGTCATATAGCCCTTGCCTCTCACACAATATGATATCATATTTTC
>PGFW01012377.1:14845-25952 GCA_003123925.1 Haematobia irritans | reverse complement strand
GCGGAGCGAAAAAAATGGGCCGCTCCGGATCCCTGCATATAATAAACATCATAATGTTTTGGCAGTATCCAAAAATATATATGCTTCCTGCAAAATATGTTTGGCATATATGCTAGGGAAGTGATTTTTTGAGGGTGTATAAGCCCCTTTGGTTCTTGATCGTTTTACATAAAGACTACTATATGTAACAATATGAATTATAAATCGATATGAACCAATTATTACATGGTAATCAGAGGATAAAATTTCAACCGGATCAGAAAAAAATTGTTTTTTCGTGAGAATACCAGAAGAATTCCGCTTATAACAGCCATGTAAAAATTGATCCATAATGTAACAACAGAATTGTGCAAAACTTTAAAATAGCCCTTGATATAAAAGAGATTTTACCTATACTCTCTTAAAACTATATTGTCAAACTCAAACGATTTGCTACTGAGGAAATCACCAAAATACTAATCATTGAGGAATCTCTCTTATTACGCAATCTCGACGCTATGATATATACGATCTCAGTATTGAGCAAATCAATGCCAAATCGCGAGACTCTTATGCAATCCCAATAGACTTGACCGGGAAGTTGGAAATAAATAATGGACTCCATATTGCGGAGAGTTCTATCCCCTTACAAATGCACCTAAGAAGAAAATGCCTAAATTGTCGGAACCTGATCCGTCCAAAAAAGGACTTCGTACCTCGGAATTGTTTATGCTCCTACAAACAACCGAATGGCGCGTCGGATTTCTCTATGGGGATGGGCTTTCTTATAAAATGTTTGTTGGAAAATCTGAGACCAACATTTTTTCAATTATTATTCCTGCGATGATAGTCTGACATAATGGAGTAATAAATATAACAAGGAAACTTGGGCCAAATCTCTCAGTCATATCTCCATGTGTTATACTGATACGAATCTACAAGTATATTACAACAGCAGGCGGATAACTGAACGACGGCAAGGTCCACGACCCACAGAATCTCAGTCCATGTCTACCACAGAACTAAGTTCACTTATGGAATTATTATATCATCTTTTAAATTAATGTTTCATGAGATCCATGAGGTAAACTAATGTTAAGCTACTGTTTTAAGAAAGAAACACTACATAACCTCCCATATTCCTCACCATAGTTTTTTTTTTATAAAAATAATTCAGCGCCATTTTTCAATATAGTTTTTTCCCCACAATCATTGGTCTAAATGGTAGTATAACCCGAATTAAACCGTGCAGACAATATGGGCCATAAAAGACTCTCTTTCATATATTATATTCCAAATTTTCACACCATCTTGACAGTCAACCATGATCTATGTCACAGGATTCCGCAATTATTTAGCAATTAGCTATATGTCCTGATTAAGATTGCGTAATTACAACATGTCTGTCTTCACTTAATACTGTCATTGAATTTGGAATAAATTCTGCAAATTTTAGATCATATCTTGCCCCAAACATATATTCGAACAATCCATCCCATAGGCCTAAATTCGTCTCATAAAACAAAATGTCGCCGATCAATAGTATAACCATCATCGCTCATTACAACCGGATCAGGTAAAATTTGGCCACACAAAGTATATTTAATAATAAAAACTATTGCTGATTAACCAACCTGAGTAACGTCAGCTCAATTCCATTTATGCAGTTAATCAGTAGAATACGATTTTTGTCTCATTTACAGTATGTTGGTCATGACTTATCAGTTGGAAAGCAAATTTATTTTGCTTATCGGTTCATAGCGTAACAACAATTTATATCGGAATGGATACAAAAAATCGCATAAGTATCCTACTATACTACTAATAATATCCATCCCAACAAACAAAATTAGAAATAATCGTTTGATTTCAACATCTAACATAAACGCCAACAAATATTTATCTTGAACACCCAAACTACTAATACCATCCATACAATCATTCTGCGTCACACAGTTAGCTCGGGTCTAGTCGTTTCAATCCCATACATGACCCCATCATAAATACATCCAAAGCAATAGCTACCTAATATCTAATTATTATTCATCCCACTGAATTTGTATCAAGACCCCAAATTATTTTTCAAAAATATACTTCGCTAAATGACAACAAGTCCAATTTTTCAATATACCTCATTATATTAACGGGACTCCAATATCAAGCACCACAAGAAAACCACTCTCTAGGTGTAAACAATCCGCATCAGCCAGAAATCCTACCATACAAAATACTACAATCCAAAATTCAATGCTACAAAAATTAATATATAAATTACACCCATATATGCTGTAACAATCGTACATTTCAGCCGTAGTTTCAATAACACTAACCGACAATTAGAGCAGACATAATAATAAATGTTACCATAGGTTCACCAATTATAAACCAACAATCAGCTATCATAAGTATCAGAAGCGTTAGCAGCGCAGAGCGAGTCAATTTACCTTCTGTTGCTTCGAACTCAAAGACCCTAGAAAATCCAGCATCATTAAGACTCATCTAGAATTCAGACACTCTGACTACCGGAGTAGACTCCGGGTACACTCCATTATATCATAATAATCTATTTCATTTAAACCTAACATATACCATATCAATTTTATCACATTGTAGTTCTATTGTTGGTATAAACCTGGAAATGTAGGTGTATCTAGAGAATACTGACTAATCGCTACCAACTGTTAAACACCGTAACATAATATATATTAATGTGTGCAAAACAAGGTCTTGTCTCACCAATGTTTCTGCCAATACACATATAGATTCATGCCATAGCCATGTAATTATATTACTCCAAATATATGGGACAATATAATCAAGCACTCTAATTATATTATAAATGGTAATTAAATAAATCGAGTATCTATTTATCTAATACATTAAAACCCTACAATACAAATTAAACTTATTCAATTTTACAAATTGATTATTATCAATTAATTTGACGATTCCCTTTATTTAATAATGAAACAAAGTACATACCCCAAAAGCAGATATAAATAACACTCAAACATTATTTCAGAGAAAATGAATATTTTTTGTAGTTGAGCATATAGTCACATTATTAATTACGTTCACTAAAAAGTTACTATATCTCGCTACATATACCTTCAATGAGCGTAAACTGAGATACATATACGGCTATCACTACAAAAAGCGGATGGTTATATTCCGCCGAAAAACCAGTGCAACATTGATCAACTAGAAATGCACAAAAATATAACAGGTCTTATAAACTCCTTCAAAATATGTATCATGGACTTACCATAATTACTTCTCTTGCTTAGTGTACACTCATTTCCATCATTATCGAAATTGAAAAAAAATACAGAAAAGTTCACATTATAGCCAGGAGTAATCTATCCCATTCAAGAATTTCTCGCTGGGTCTTAAACAAAACAAACCTTAAAAATCACTTAAGAAAAACAACGGTCTAAGATACAGGTGACGAGCAATTAAATTGAAATTAATTGAACTTAAACAAATGCTGGGCGCGAGCGAGAGTGTTAGGTATTTACGACATAAGTATATAAACCCTTTAATAAAATCTAAACAAACTAAATAAATCACAATCAATATATCTCAAGCCGCATATTTGACTGTTAACTAATCTGTAGTAGACAATCTAGCCGTAACTGAAGAAAACTAGTGAGTATGAACACCGTAAGCAAATTTTCTCGATCTTGCCGACTCCGCAAACTAAAATTTCTATCACTAACAAATATTGATGAAATTTCCATAGTTGTAGTATACATCAATATAATCTTTACCATAGTTGCGATTTTCGACACTTAGCGAATCAATGAGTTCACAGCATAATGAAAATCATAAAATCAACGTGTATCAGTTAATAAGCTTATAATCTTTAATTTCGAGAAAAAAATATTTATCTTACCTAAGTAAATAAAAGGAGATTTCGACCATGTCTAAAAATCCAATTATCATTGATGTGAATTTACGAAATAAGAATAATTAAAATAATAAATTTAGTCAATATTTTTATAGTACAAGAAACAAACCTACTGACTAAATAACATTATTGTGGTAATAAGAATAGAACAGAAATATAATATTCATATTAGGGCATTATTTAATTATAAATCAATAGAAATAAGAATTTTTTTGCTTGAACAGATATAATGACTATATAGAAAATAATTCAATAAAAAATTTGATATTAATATAAAATTTAAAATATAAAGTAAATAATTCTATTTAGGCAATAATTTTATTTTCAGGTTAGCAAATTTCAAAAGAAATTATAAAGTTTATTCTAGATCAAAAAATATTAATATAGTCACAAAAAATTTAAAATAAAATAATATGCTAGCAAAAAATGAAATATTGTCTATTATTACTATAAAATTATCTATAGAAATCCAAAATTTATCTATTAGCAAAAAAATATCTACATTCAAAAATAACAAAATTAATTTTGACTAAATATTTTCTAATATGTAAATAAAAAATTTTTTGGCAAAAAAAATTATTCTATTAAATAGAAAATAAAATTTTATCGTCCAATAAGTTTAATAAAATATTCTGGTATAATATTGAATTACATTCAAATTTATTACTACATTGTAAACAGTGAGTATCCAGTGATCCTATTGGCTCTGTCCGAAATATTAATACGATGAACAATATAAAATATATTTTATATGACGATATGCTTAAATAAATAAAAATTCTTCCTAACCACCTATCTATGTATGGTTTAACAAAGGGTAATAATTTATAAGTTGAATATAGTGAATTTGTATGTTATAATCGACAAAGATAAGAATAAGATCTGAGAACTCTATTAAGTATTAGTAATATTTCTTGGTAGTAAATAAAAGTATCGTTTCTGTCAAATTATAAATTTTCTAGCAGATCGATATATAAAGCGTATGTCCGTTTGAACATGATTTCTTCTGTCTTCTTGTACTTGTATGCTGTAATGTCCAGTCTAGTACTGTTTTTTGCCTAATTGATTAGTTATTTCTATAAATTATGTGTGCAAATAGTTACAAGTTCTGCCAGTATTTAGATCACGATTTGTGGCACCACATATATAAATCTTAGGGTGATGAATAGGAGAATCCTTACTAAATGTTTTCGCTCACATAGAGAACCAGATCACACCATTTTAATTTTGTGGAAAAAAATCGGGTTCAGATTTAGAATATTTGAGTTTTAATATTTTCTTGCTCCAATTAGAAATATATAAATGTTGACAAAAATTTTGCTCTATAGAAATATTCACCGATCTGGATCATTTTATTAGGTTGAGTATGAAATCAAAACTCGTTTTTGTTTTCCTTCTAATATATCTGTGAACACATTCGATCTATTTTATAATGTATGAAGTCTATAGATAACTTGCAATAATATATCTAGGAATAAACAAATCTCGTGTTCAGATGTATCAAGAATAAATTTTCTCTCTTATTAAAAATAAACAACTTATGAAAAACTATTTTTCGTCGCGCTCGAAATTTCTACACTATCTAATTTGTCACACTCGGCAAGTAGAGAAATAAATTTTTTAGCTACACAGATTTAAGTTCAGGAAATTTTTTGCTTATTCGAGAGAGAGTAAGTTTATTCACAATATAAAGCCATATATGATATTGGGCATTAAAATGGCGGAATGTTGGCGATGCTCAAACCAATTCTGCTGGTAGTTGATTACTGTCAGAGATTCTAGACTAGGATATAACCGATAAATAGATTAGACCGTCATAACTGGAGTTGATATATTTCAGCCTTTATCAATCATTGCGCTGGGAGAATTTTGACCAGAATCTAAATATCGACAAGCGAAGAGCTCATTTTCGCTCTCGCACTTTAGATATGAAAATGCTTGCAACAGTGAGATACAAAAATAAGTGGAACGAATAAATGTATTTAAGGCTATACGCTGCCAAAATTCTGGTTGAGATCGGTTCAGATTTAGATATATCTTCCCGCAGATACTAGTAAATTTTATTACGACTTCCCACTCCAAGCAAATTTCTTTTCATAGCGTCCCCGACTTTAATCACACATATTCGACCTCACCGAGAGGCCATATACGTCTCCTATATGGCTCGCTGAATGTTTCTTAGAAATTTAGTCACCGCGCGGGAAAATATGGTAATTAGCATTATTGTGAGTTTGTTCTTTGTGTATGCAAATTATTCTGGTCTGTGTAACACCTCAGTATCCAGATTTAGATTTAGTTATGCTCCCATAATAAGTTCAAAATACATTGTGTTGCTATTTTTTCCCAAGACAGTTTGCGATATTCTATGACACATTGTGTTAGGTTGTTAAATAAATCGCCATCCTGCACATGTCAACGATGCGGGAAATAGTCCTTTTAGGAAATTCGGAAACATAGGAATTCGACTCACATAAAGTGAATCATATCCAATAGATAGACTTCTTCGATTCCTAAAATCTACTGAATAATGATGGGAAAATGATGGACCCCTCACACCCAGAGATAAGAATTCAGAAAGCGGTCACCTCAAAAGCATGTTTGAAGGGCAAAATGTAATTGTTTGGGTGGTGACCGATGTAAACATGGTTTCGCAACCATGTTTTCGCGGAAATCATGTATCTTGATTTCGGCAAGCAGGTTATATTTGACGAGATAATAACATTTTTAGTGACAAACTGGTGACCAATGGCCCTACCAAAAATAAACATTTGCTCTTGAAAGTTATTGTTTTTGAGGTGGATCAATCTTTCTCTGCGTGTATTTGAGCAATTATTTAAATAGAGGTAAATCGCTCAATGAAGTGAATAATAAATTCAAATTTGTAAAATTGGACAAATAAGTATTATGTAAGATTTAATGTAAGTCTAATACGATCGTGATAATAATAAATGAAGTACATTGGTTAATAAATAAGGAGTATATGGCCAAAAAGAAATATTTGGCAATAATGGAGCGTATGTATAATTATGGTAGGTTAAAGTGGCACGCCCGAATTAAGATCCAGGGCTTCACTAGTACTATTCAGTCATTGGATAAGTAGGTTAGGTTAAAAATTATAATATAAATGGAGCTATATGCTAAATCGAAACCGTTGTTATGCTGGTAATTTTCTAGGTTTGTTAATACACAGAAGTTACCCTGGTGCAAATTGATTACGATTGGTTTAATAAATGAGACCAACTATGGTCAAATAAGTTTATTCGGACAATTTTTGAAAGTCGGCTGCTACATATGATTAGGAGCTTATATCTAGAATTGACCGATTTGGATGTATTTTGTAGGTTTTGCTGATATTACAGGAGCTTACTGTGTGACTCAATTTGAGTAAATCGGTTGATAAAGAGGGCCCTTACTTTGTCAAAAATAGGTTAATTAGGGATCAAGTTTTTGGAAAATAGGGCGCTGCATAATTATATTGGTGAGCTATATAAATCCTGAACGAGTTTAGATGATATTTGCCACGTTTGGTTATAACCAGGAAGGTCGACTGTGTTCCAAAATTTGAAGTAAGATCGGTTAATAAAAAAGGCTACTATGACAAAGATTTTCAAAATCAAACGGATCTATATTATATGGAGCATATTTAAATCTGAACGAGATGCCATGATTTTTTGCACATATAGTTGTCCTATCTGAAATATTTATATAATTATTTTGGGCAAATTTGACGCGATCGGGTTAGTTTTAAAATGAGCCACCTGACCCATTTAGAATCGGGCGATACATATAATGAGAGCATATATCTTAAATTGACGATTTTTTTGTCCAAATTCAATCAGCGTTTCGTTGCAAACAAATGCATATACCGAAATTTTCCATCAAATCGCTTAATAACGTGCGACCGCATCCGTTGACATAGATCAGGGTTGGCCTGTCAAAAAACTGTGACATTGCGGACATACATTATGCGAGGGTATAATACGGTATGTCCCAAAAATGCGTAAACCTACTTTAGAACCCTAATTTGGAATAGAAGAAAGTTCTGAACATTTTATACCCCCACCCAATTAGATGGGGAATAGTTTAATTGTCATTCCGTTGAACACATCGAATATTTGCTCTAAGACCCATAAAGTATTATATCTGGCATGTTGAAATCTGAGTCGATCTGACATGTCCGTCCGTCCGTCCGTTGAATCACGCTAAATCCGAACGAAACAGCTAATTCGAATTGAACTTGGCACAGTAGTGTTATTGATTTGTAGGTCAGATGGTATTGCAAATGGGTTCAAATATCGGTCCACTTTTCGTATAGCCGCCATATAAACGGACCCAAGTTGATGGCTTGTGGAGCCTCAAAGAGAAAACAAATTTTCATTCCCGATCCGGCCTGAAAATTTGGTACACGGTCTCGAACAAAACATGCAGGAAATTGGTCCACTCGGTCAATAATATTAAAGCCCCTATAAACCGACCCCAAGATTTGCTTTGCTTGCCTCAAAGAGAAGCAAATTTCCCTCCGCGGTATCGGATGAAATGGAGCAGTGGTTATAAATGGGTGATTGGAAGAGCTTGATAACTTTTTTAAAAAAAAAAAAACGCATAAAATTTGCTAAAAATCTCATCGGTTTCTTTATTTGAACGTTATGATTGTCCATGACATTACTTTTTGAAGATAATTTCATTTAAATGTGACCGCAGGCGCGTCCCTTAGGTGGTCCATTCCGGAGTCCAATTTTTGGGCCATACTTTTCGAGCATTTCCGGCCGGAATAGCCCGAATTTCTTTCGAAAGTTGTCTTCCAAAGTGGAATAGTTGCTGGCTTATTTTCTGCTAGAACTTTTAGACTTGACGTACCCCACAAAAAAAAAGTCCTAGAAGCGTCAAATCGCATGATGCTTTGGTGGCAACTACAGGTCCATTTTCTTGAGATGAATTGTTCTCGAAGTTTCCCTCAAATGGCCATGACATCGCGAGCTGTGTGGCATGTAGCGCCAATTCTTGTTGAAACCACATGTCAACGCCAAGTTCGGTCTTCCATTTTTTGGCAACAAAAATTTTGTTAGCAAATCGAACCGATAGCGTCGAAATTCACCGTAACGTTGCGTCCAACAGCATCTTGGAAAAAATACGGTCCAATGAATCCACCAAAGCGTACAAACCACACCAAAACTGTGCATTTCGGGAATCATGGGCAGTTCTTGAACAGCTTCTGTTGCTCTCACTCAAATGCGGCCAATTTGCTTATTTACGTAACCATTCAACCAGAAATGGAGCCTCATCGCTTGAACAAGTTGTACGATAAGAAAAGCGGATTTTCTGCCAAACTTTTTCTAGGGCCCATTCACTGAAAAGTTCGACGTTTGTGGCTCCGGTTAGTAAGTCTATTCATGATGAAATGTCGAAGCATAACCTGAGCATCTTTCTCTTTGACACCACTGTTCCGAAATCCCACGTGATCTGTCAAGATACGATGCATGAAAATCGAACCTCAAGAACACCCTTCTATATATGTCCTAACAACTATGCTAAAATTGTCCACATGCGGTCCATAATTAATACACCCCAATATAAACCGATTCCCAGATTTGGCCTTTGCGGAGGTTCAAGGAAAAAAATAATTTTCCGATCGGCTGAATGTACATGATTGTTGGTATATGGTCTCCGTAAACATGCCATGCAAAATTGGTCCCACATCGGTTCATAATTAATACTTACCATAATAATCCGATCCCCAGATTTGGCTGTGCGAGCCACTAGAGAAGCAAATTTCTTATTTTATTTCATTCCCGATCCGGTTGAAATTTGGAAACATAAGTGTTAGTATATTGTCTCTACAACCGTAGCCAGAATTGGTCCCTGTTGGTCATAATATATATAGCCCCCCCATCATAAACCTTCTCCAGTTTGACCTCCGAGCCTCTTTTAGAGAAGGCATAATACCAAATATTGGTCCATATGGGTTATAGTTATAATAGCCATCTCCAAATCACACACAAATTGGTCCATATTCGGTCATATACATGGTTGCCACCATCCGAGCCAAAAATAATGAACCAAAAATTATTCTATAGAAAGATTATTTGTTAACTTGTATTCTATGGAAAATTGTTAAAATTTGATTTCTATAGAAATTGTTCAAAATTTATTTCTATGAAAATTTGCTCAAAACGCGGAGGGAATTTCCTTAAAATGTTTCAGATTTAAATGTTTCCCATATTTATTTTTTACTAACATTGTGTTTCACCCTAGTGCATTAGACGACTTAAATTTTGAGTCTATAGATTTTGTAGAAGTCTATCAAATTCTGTCCAAATCGAGTGATATTTAAATGTATGTATTTGGGGAAAACCTTTATATATAGCCCCCAACACATTTGACGGATATGATATGGTATCGAAAATTTAGATCTACAAAGTGGTGCAGGGTATAATATAGTCGGCCCCGCCCGACTTTAGACTTTCCTTACTTGTCTTCTCTGTGTCTGGTTAGAGGCTTTATAATTGCATCACGTACGAAATTTCAATCGGATCGGCTGAAATTTGTACCCTCAGGAAGCTCCTGAAATCAAATCTGAGGATCGGTTTAAATGGGGGCATTTTATAGGACCAATATGGGGAATTTTGGCATGGTTGTTATACGGACGAAAAAGACTGTTTTTCATATGTTTGGGTGTAAAATTATAATGTTTGGAACTCAATGTTTTTAACACAATAATTTTTTAAGTGCAAGCATATAATGTTTCAATAAACTAGCATAAGTGTTTGGGACAATTAAATAGGTTTGTAAATATAATATGTTTAAATGTGAACATATAACTATTTGAGAATAGCCTATAAACCTATATGTGTTTAGAAAGAGAGCCTATGAGGGTATGCTGGCAAGTAAAGTAATGAAGTAACCAATTGGGCATTAAAAATATATGCCACCAAAAGAAATTTCATTAGCATTTTTTCCTACCAGTGTATGCCTAAGGTGAAACATAAGATGCTTGAAAATACAAACAAATTTTGTTTGGACCACCCGAAAATATATATGCTTGAAGCAAAATGTGTTTTGGGGTATAGTGTTACAGAGCGATTTTTTTGATAGGATTTAGAGGCATAGATTTAGACTACGTACCAAATTTCAACTGGATCGTATAAAATTTGCACTCGAGGGAGTTCCGTAAATAATATATGGGATCGGTGTACTATGTATGTTATTATTATGGACCGT
>PGFW01012350.1:6916-24386 GCA_003123925.1 Haematobia irritans | reverse complement strand
ACATATTTTAGCAGACACAAAAATGCTCATCCTCCTATCAGATATTATCAATGAAGAAATCCAAATTCCTATAAGCACTCATCCAATAGTCATACAGTCCATTAAATTTGGGTTCAACGAGGGGGATATATCGTTATGCTCAATAGATAGCTTGTCTATATATAAAATATAAGAGTTGTTAGAACTGCTCCTGTCACACACAATGCACTAACTTACACCTGCCTTCCTGTTGACTTAAGAAAAATACTATATGACTAAAGGCGAGAATAAAACGGTCAATATATCTTCTGTAGTCTATACAAGGCACAAAGCGATTTAGTAATTGATAACCATCGCTTTGCGAAATTTATCGGTTTATTATTTGAAATTAAAAAGGTTCTAACAATCTACAGAAATATTGATTTAGTCAAGTCTAAAATTTAGTACATCAGTATGTAATTGGAGTCATCTAGAGAAAAAAGAATCATATATTGATTTACAGAATTTTAAGACTTTATTTTCAGCGAAATTCATTAATTGTTTGTAATTGATTCAATTAAAAATTTAATTGATGTTGAGTTGTCAAACGCAATTAATTTTTAATTAAAAAGGTAACTATTTTTAATTTCCTTAGTTAAAGTTTGGTTTACATTATTTTATTTGGATTAACCAAATGGAATTGTTTGAAATACATTTTTAAATTAAAAAAGTAAAAAAAAATCAGCACTTTGTTTTTACTGAATTAGTCTTCGACATTTGATTAAAAAGTTAATTGTCAATTAATTTTTAATTACACATTTTAAAAACTTCAATCATTGACTTTCAGATTAACGTTAATCATCGTCAATGATTAAAAAGTTTAACTGTAATCAATTAATTTATATTGAAAAAATCTCAGTTAACTTCATTTAACTTTATTATAATTGGAAACTTATTTTGGTGATATTTTTATTCGTTGAACCGAAAGTCTACCGGAAACCTATAAGTCCATAAGTTTAAGCATAAACACACGGCACCAAAAAAAAAGGTCGGCGATGAATACCATCCCCGGACTATTAACACACGCACCAAGAACAGAGTAGAGAAGATACATGAAGATTACAGAAAAAATGAGCAGTAACCAGTCTTATGACCAAAAAAAGTTGGACGGCAATGATTCTACAAAGCATGAACATTGATATCATATCTAAATCAGTCTCAAATGTAGTCTCTAATAAATAATCGCTTCCAACACACATGTGTTTATTTAAATACAACTAAATTATGATTGATAAGATAATTTCATGCATTATCATCGTGTAATATTGTATAATATGAGAAACCTTTTCGAACCGTATACTCTAAACGTGTACCCTTGATATTCCAACCCTGAATCTCATCTTATTTAAGTTTCTATAGTGTCATATAAAATTTATCGATGGAACAAAATCATTAAAACGAACAGTTTTGCATCGAACGCCGTCATTGTTTACTACCCATGACTGGAGCATATGTGTTCCATACTTCAATGGCTTCCTATCCTAGCTCCATTCTGTATGGCGAGCCACTTTAACTAGCCTTAGCAAAATAGCAATCCAATTCAACGAGATGGACAGTCTATATGGAGCCGCATGTTTTCTAATTATATACTCTGCTGGATACGCAAGCAAATATGGCTTGCTTATTTTACGAGTTTATACGAAAAAAAGAAGATAATTCCTATAATAGCGTCAAGGAGTGACAGAGCGGTCCGGTCAGCTCTCATTCTCTGTCTAAGGAGCTAGGTCACATTTGCTAAGAAAACATAGTTGCCACACCTAAAATCAATCGAAAAAAACATGGGGACTATGGACTATACCACTGTATACTTATTCCAAGGATACCCAATGCGCGATTCGACATAGCGAATATACGAGGTGTACTAGGGTAAGGAAATAACATTACAATTATAAAAATTTATTTAACCTCCCCGATATATGATGACAGACCAGATGTAAACAATACAAATAATCCCCTTCTAACATTTTATTAGGTTTTGATCGTATTATAGTCATTTTCTCTACCTTCATTACATGGTATATATGCTAAGCACTAATTTGACAAGTAACTTGAGTTAAAAGTGGCGGTCAAGCTGGAAATATTTAACTGTCGCGATATTTGGCCCATTATCATGGTTTTGCATTATCGCTCTACTACGTGGCGTGCACATGGCAGAGATCGAAAGTCGGGAAGGGTGTCAATGCACACAGGCTATTCAACAATGAACAATGGATAGAAAAATGTATATGAATTTATGTCATAGCCAAATATAACTTAAAGACGATAATAGTTTGTGACACAAATATATTTTTCTTTGTTTTATGTATTTGTATCTAAAATTTGTGTATTTACTTAAAATTTTAATCAATAAAGAACAAAAACAAATAAATAATCAAGGAACAAAGATATATTGCCAATGAAGAAAATAGCCATCGATTTTATCAAATATTAACAATGATAGCATGCTAATATGACCTCTATTGTAAGAGTCTTCGCAACATACCAATACAAAGTTCCTGTACCCGTGTGAATGTTAAGACCTCTAAGGAAGAGTTGGACTATCTCTATAAAAAGCGTGGAAACAGATCATTCGGGAATTCAATACATTATACCTGGTATATGGGGTGGACATATATTTTCAGGTATGTGCATAATCAAGTTACCACTGGAAGACTGTAATATAAGTTTAGTCCTTATTTATCAGTAAAAATTTGGGCATCATCTCAGCACTTCTATAATGGGAGCAATAGATTGATTATCTTCTGTTACTTAATTTAGGACATTACTGCGTACATTGTACGTGTCCCCATCAATCACTTCAAAAATAACTTTATAATGGACAATAATGGCGCTAATAGCTTGGGTCCATCCTCCCACATCTTACAACCATCTACTAAAAATAAGTGAGACTAGCAAATGCACAACAGAATTATTTTATTAGTTGTGAAAAGATGATCTGAGCAATGAGATGGGTGAATAGATCGGTATCCACTACAAAAAACGAAAATCTAGTGACTTGGAATCGCTAGTAATTCATAACCTATTATCATTATTACATCTTAACATAATATCTAGTTTGATGTTGACCCCAGAAATATACATTCATTAGATAAATGTATTATAGCAAACACTCTACATCCAGCTACCCCGCAGGCAAGAACACCGTATGCTCACACAGTATCTGCAACGTCTCATTCGGATTCCACGAATTCACCGAAAATCCCAAGACCACTACTTCCTATGGAGCATATTACTCATTCGACCCAGATCCGATCAGTTGTGTCACATTACATAAGCCTCACAAATACTTTTAACCCCAGGAGCGGAATATACTTATTCGTTTAGAACATTGGTGTCTGCATGAGTGCTTATTTTACTTTATAGTCTGCGAGATAAGGAGGAGATTAAGCGAACATTTCTATCTAACAAAAACGAAGACATTTTAGCTCCGGTCTCTAATTAGTAGTATTTGTTGCTCACACACTAAATAAAAAATTATTTTGTATTCGAATTGGCCGATTACTCTGTACGAACGAAAATTTTGGAGGTCGCTAGAGTATGTGATGAATTCCTAAGATAACAAGTGTGTGTGCTTACTTAAAAAGTGTTTAAGTTTGACAAAAAGTAATATATATCAATAATATCGACATCGATAAAGGTTACTCGAATTTAATCTTTATAGTCTACTCACACTCGCAGAACATAATATGAGTGAACTCTAATGTATTGTGCGACTTAAAGTCAATTGATAACTTTTAATGTTGGTTTGGAGGTCTATTGGCATATAACATAATGTGTTGCCGTATGAGACGTTTACCCACTTTACTAACCAGAGATTCCATTTTTAGTGATACGTTAAGGGTTCATAGAATATGCTGAAATCGTAAAACCCGAGGAAAAAATAGATAATAACCTCAACTGGAAACATATCAAAGATGTCACACCCTATAAATGCCTTCAATCTCTTCACACCACCACAGATGAATTGATGATCAGTTATATTTTCTGATATAATATTTGATTGTAAATTTATTACTAAAAATATGAGAACCCATATTGTAAATATCAGGGTAATGCTTGGTCAATACAAATGACAATTCTTCTTTCAAATATATGAACTCCAATATTTTTTTATATGGATATGAAAGGAAAGGGTGTTGAGTTTACTTTGTCCAAACAACTAGGCGTAATTTATTTATCTTAAATTTAAAAAAAAGTTGGAAAAAATCTTAAGGTTCTATTTAAGTAAAATTTGAGCTTAATGATTAAAGAATTTTTTTTAACTTTGATTATTTCGAGAGAAGCCATTATTAACAAAACTTATCATCGACATTTATTACAATCAAGCCGTAAGCCGAACGTGTGTGATAACTGCCGTATAGTTTCCAGACATTCAATAGCTGTTTTAACATTACCATGAATATTTACAAAAACCAATTAACTAATAACCAATCTCGAAACTATATATCTCATCAAGTGATTTCACTGGTTCCATTGTATCGCCGCCCTTCACAAAGGCGGTCGGTGATGCATTGTCAAATGGATCGCAATCCGTGTTGGAAGGTCATAATACCGTTCTGCCACAAATAAAAATAATTGCTCTAATAACACCCATTAAAGGTATTAAATTATACATCCCCACCCTTAACAAAAAGTCTTTAAAGGGAGTAGTGTTTGTGAAATTCCTTATTGGGTAGGTAAGGTTAGGTATGGAGTTTGACACACAATCCGAACTATCGGGTGTTTCGTGTGGTCCCACGTTATATATAGAACCATTTCTACTGGGTGCTCTTATAGTCGATCCATATTCGAGTAAAGATTCGCGTTGGTTTGACAATGTCAAAACTTTTTGGCACTTACACGCAGAGAAGGAATATGATCACCTCAACCATGTTTCCACGCGAGCACCTGGTGTTCTGTTGATATATCTACTATGGAACTTCGCAACTAGAAACAAGCTTAACTCTCGGATCTATTAAACGTTACATGTTTATGGCAAAAATGTTTCTTCTTCTCGCCCCCAAAAAAAATAATATGCTTTGCCCGAAATCACACATAATCCTCGAGAAAATTACAATTAGGATTAACGACAAACATGTTTATTATATTTGTTCACCGGATGTATTCAAGAGATAACATTTTGCATCTATTTGTTTAAAACAATAGATGAGGCTTAAGTCATTCAGGTTACCTACTCTCTGAGCCGTTGTTAAATTCATCTCAATTAATTATATTATCCACCTCTCTTTCAGGTTAATGACTTGCTCTCTTCTATTTGTTACATCCTTGAGAGCCCAAAACTTTTACTCATGAATATTCGGAAGTTATAAAATTCGCGCGATATAAAGATAAAAATTTAGATACTCTGTAACAAATAGTATAATATCCTCACTAATGGAATAAATCGAATTTGAATATTGCATAGATTTTGTCATAATGATGGGCATCAGCAGAAATTTATATCGCTCTGATAAACTACAGAGAAGTAAGGTACAATATCGATAGGAGAATCTGAAAAACAGGAGCAAAAATTGGATACCGCGTCACAAGAGAAAACATCTGTAGCTCCAAAATCCATACTCCAGAAAGACCTTAGTAATACCATCAAAATGAGTTCACCTAAGGAAATCTTTGCTCCCATACGATTATGTAAAATTTCAACTGTGTCTACTGAGAGAGAGAACCTAATTGTACGAAGTAAAAATTCACCCCACTCGCCAGGAAGAAACAGTTCCCCGTCCCAAAAAAAATGTTGTCATTCTATCAAACGGAGCAACATAACTTACGCTCTTCAACAGTATTAGATATCGTAAAATTAATGACAACTAAACACTTTATTTATGATCAAAAGGGAAATTACCATGTACGTCAAAACTAACGGAATCAGAAGAGATACGTCACTTCCACGCACACGAATGGAAGTAAGCACGACTGCAATACCAGTTCCACTTAATTGATATACATCTTCATGATACGAGGAGCACAGAATGCGAGAAAAAGAAGTAGCGTCTTCTTATTGCAGAAGGAAAAAATTTATTCAATATTCAATTCTGACGTGTCCTGAAGTCAGAGACGAAGGTGAGAATAAAACTTATTTAATTCCATTTTATCGACCGAATTCTATATAGAGCTTCTTTCAAATAATGACATTGAAACGCTTTAAGGGATAACTTAGAATATACCTCGAAAATTGAAGGTTCAAAAACGTCAGTCCCTCTATATATTGCTAAAAATACAAGAATATAATCTCCTGCCAATGGTTTACAAGGAATAAATGAAATTCACTATAAAAAATATTACTTTGAAGGACATCTCGCATTATGTGATATAGTGTATTTTGTTAGAACGTGTTTGTATTTCAGAGGCGGCTCGAAAAATATCAAGAGATTTCCTAATTGATATAAATGGTGCCCGATTCGGAACCGTCTGCTTGGTCAGCATATATCAGCATCAAGGAAACACCGACCCCGACACTTTAGACCCAGTCCAAACAATTCTTTTACATTTAAAAGGACCGCCTTATAGGGTCAATTTAAATCTAAGAATGAAATGAAGTTAACCGTTTAATAATGTCTAATGCCTAATCCATTTCATCATATCTATTAGTCAATTCAAGCAGTCTATTATAGAACCAATTGGTAGACACACGCAAGCCGTGTAATGAAACTCATGGTCTCAAGGTGGTAAAACAATTGATTTCCGGGAAAAAATTGCGTGCACCTTGACTGCGTGCCCAGTCGACTGACCCAAATCTCAATCCGAACCTTTGGAAAATTCTAAAAGAAAATATTATTAAAATAAATTTTTTAAATAGTATGAACTCGAAACTAAGGATATAATGACCGATTTAGGCTCGATGGTATTTAGAATAATGTGCGACGAAATCACCACATTTCTTTACAACATGACCACCCATCCCTTACCACAAACGGACCCTCAGATGATTAGGCATATGCGATCAAACTAGATAGGGATATAACTTATACTAATCCACCGATATCCGGCAAGAAAGTTTGGTACATCGGTGTATTTGGATAATGGTCTTCTCACTCACAAAACTCTATTTCACACAATGACACAAATTGATCCATTCATCCGGTTACTCTAAAATTAGAACATGGTATTTAGATTAATATGAACCCAATCAATTATCATATAAACCGATCCCCAATTATATTGGCGCTATGAACAGGAAGAATTTCAGACAAAATAATTATCTGCAGAAATCACGGCAAATTGGTACTTGTTCGTAAAGGATTTAATTATAAACATTAACAAAAAAAATTGTGTGTGATCTTCTAACTAATTACAATATTGACCTAATCCATCCAATTAAATCAGGAATAAAAAAATGGGCAAACACAAAATCACGACCAACATTTGAAGATTTAAACACCAAACAACACCCAACTTAAAATCTCCCACTTGCCCGCACGATGGGATAATTTTAATTGGTCTTCAATATCGATTATCTCTTCTTTGATACGCGTTTTGCGATTGTGCACCGATACACGGAGATAAGCAATAGTTTAATCTATCCACACGACTTAATTATCCGGCATGAAATTTCCCTTATCACTATGAACATGTAAGTGATAAACATATGTGGAGTATACTCTAACAAATCATGACCATACAAGGGATTATCTCCACACATCATCGGTCCAGGTTGTATTTGAATATATCTATAAAGGATGGTAATATACTGCCAAACCCCATATTTGGATCACAGAATCACGCAGATTATAGACGGGCGTGCCTACCGAGCCACTTCTGGAAAGTCAGAAAATTCAATCTGATCTGGAGTTGATATTTGGTTACATGGTGTTTAAAATTTCGAAATAAACTTCAATACCTTCTTCCATTCAATTCCCATTTATGAGCAAAAATTGGTCGAAAAATCGGTCTATAAATTCAAGTAATATAGGCCCCATTGGTGGAAAACGATCCCACAGTTATCAGTAGAGCTCTTCAAGATGTCCCCAAATCCCGGATATGGCAAGACGCACAACACATTTCTATATAACCCATTGCCATTACAGAGATTGTACATTGAGAAGCACCGCATCGTTGGATCGCACCGCTCATTCCCCGAAAGGCCAATGGTTTTCCTCTGGAATCACCCTACGTGCACGCGAATTCTTTATGCGGGTTTCCTATTTCAGTTGGTCTCCATCTCATTATTATGTTACCGCTTGACAATACCCAGTAATTCTTCAAATTGCGGAGCTCTGCAATGGTTGGAGGGTCTGTCTTGGCGAAATCTAACTACGAACCTGGTATCCCCTAGCGATTTATCGACACCCTTCCCTGGCGTCTCATTCCTGAAAGCAAGCATATGCATTGCCAACGGCCGAGTCATAGACACTATGGACAATGGTGTGGATACGAAGGCGGACGTATATTCTTGATCAAGATTAACACAACCTAACATTTATCAAACACTCGTCGGAAAATTGTTGTTCCGCAGTTAATCCGAAGTCCATTAATGAAATACAATACTAGCTTTTTCAAACCACAGGTAAATGTGCCATTGAACCCAGATTAATCCTTGATTCCCTTGCGAACTTAGAACATTTAGTTGTCTTGAAGACATCACCTTGTCTGACCGAGCATTAATCCCTTCGTACCAGCACGTTGCACGTTGTTTGAAAGAGATTTTGGCGTACGACTTTGTGACTTAGTAGTTACCTGCGTCCATTATCCATGGTCGTTAACAACCATGCCTAACTAGGTCCATACATCGAGTCTACAATACTTCGGTCCTAGATGCTTGAGGTTCACGTTACAGCTCCGGGATCCGCGCTTTGGCGCTCGTAATTTGTTATCAATACTGGAGCCGATTTGGCAGTCACTACCCCTTTCAGATCATTTTTAGTTCAATCACACACACATCGGATTTGTGTTCCACTTCAAATCCAAACGGTTGTTCATAACTAAACATTTGCTACGATGCTTATGCGTTGAGCATCATTTCACGTGAGGTTAAGAATGTGGACCTACCAGGAGGCTTATACGTCCACTTTGAAACTACCCGGCAACTCTCCAATTTGTCGTTCACTCTTATGCGCTTTACGTCTGATTTTCTGATGTTTACACACCACTGATTGTCAATCAGACTTCACCTCTAGGTGGCATATGTACCTAGACAAAATACGAGAATCCCCAAAACACACATTATGAGTTACCATATTAAACGATAACGAGATCATTCTATGTTATAGGCAAGCTTTAGCGCTATTTATATGCGCAGAGCCTATATGCGATTGATTATCCTTGCTGCATTCTGTGCACATATCTGAGATCTACTATTTATATATGTACAACTTAGAGAGAAAATCAAAATAGGTAGCCCCAACATTCCAACCACACACACCTTCACCAGAGGACGGGTTAGTTATCAGTGTACTTAAATGCAAAATTGCACAGAGTAAACGGATACCTGAGTTTCAAGTTTGAGCATGGTTTTGTGACCCTAAAGACCTATATCCTAAAACAATAATAGAGCTAATGATGTATTATACCAATCATATTAACTTCTCTACACATGGAATGAATTTTCTGCTCGGCTCACGAGGCATCTCTAAAATTTATCTGCCTTCATACATTCCATGTGTAATCAATTGGTGCATTCCATAAATGTCACATTAAGGACTTTATATACATCTCCCAACTTAAATAAAAAAATAAAATTTAAATTTTAAAATTTCACAAAGTGGCATGGAAAGAGTATCCCAACTATGGGAAGGTACTCGTAGATTGTAAATCGTGTGTTACCTTATCGCCTGTACATGATAGGCATGGTTTATGATTATTAAATATCATAAGATACGGTACCCACGTAGGAGCTGGAACACGCACCATCATATCTACAACACGATCGATGAACTCTGTGGCGGAATGCTGTACTCTCACCAATACAATTGCACACGCGGTACGTCAATAAATCATGGGATTCGAATTATATATGAGGGAGGTCATATCACTCCCCTTAGAGTGACAATCTGGCATAATATTTAATGTTGTTTTTTCCCGCAAAGTTAGTATACCCTTTTCCGATCGAAATATTTAATAAGAGATTCATGTAGCTAACGTGGAAACCGAAGTCGGCTGATTGGAGTTCTAGTTGGATAGCCATATACTAACGCAAGGGTAACGTTAGCGCTATAATTAGTAACATTACCGAAGGATGAAGGATTGAAGATTTTTGTCGTCTTCTCAACAGCGACTGCTCTCCAGCGTGGACTATACAGTGGGAAGGCTGCAGTTAGAAATGGCGCCAGTGAAACAGAACAAACATTCTTTAAACGATTTTGCTTAATATAAAATAATAACGTTCAATTGACCTTGCGAGAACTATAAAAATAAAACACACAGCCCATCCGAGCCAACAAGAAGATTTTTAGCATGGCTCATGAAATTTGCACCACGGTGGAGTGAGAAAAAATACAAAACAATATCCAAATCTCATAAATACCACCAGTGTAAAGACTGGAATAGTATACAGTAGTATCAACTGAATCAGATATATGCTTTGGTTGTGCGCAAGTCGTTCCTAACGGGTGATGTCTCCGGGAGCATTCAAAATCTGGACTGAATAGTTTCACTATTAAATAGGTGAGCGCGAACACATAACATTTTTATCAGAACTACACAACCCGAATAGCACATTATTTTAATGGATCGATGTGGGGCCTAATCTTAAAAGTAGTTCGGACAGTAATTTCAAGCTGATTTCAATAGACGAGGAACCCAATATCCTCAACAATCCTCCCCACCGCGTTACCATCTCGGGCGGCAAAACAGCGGTAAGACCGGAGCGGATGAAAACCTTGCTTCTCTTAGAGGCCTCCGCAAGCCAACCGGGATCGATTTATATTGGCGCGACGGGCACATTATGGAGGCATACGGTAACGAAGAAAACCCAGTATCAAACCCAGGAAGGAAACCCTGCCGATTACATTACCTTTCGGAATATTACGAGAATCATATATGAGCTGCACATCCAAACCAGTTGAATCATGGCGAATCTCGGACCCGGAATATACGAGAGCCTATCTCACCTCCAGGCAGACATACTTGAAAACCACTCATAGTAAAATGTTCCTATAAGAATACATAGGGATCGGGATCTCTCGCACCACACTCTGCCTGCTCATCCTTTCGGAGCGAGCGCTGACGACATGCAAATTCCTGGAAGTCTGCTTTACTAACGACCAAAGCGCCGAGCTATTAAATATGATAGTTGTATGTGGTTCGTTGATATAATTTATTTGATCACTCAATAGTGGTACCAATTTGTTGCTATAGTTTCGTCTAGAAAGCAAAAACCCACATGACGAATTCCACAACGAATACAGGCACCCCAACAACACAATACGATAAAATGCCAGTGTCACGTACGCGATGAAACCACAAGATTTCTGATATATGATGTCTCCGTCAAGGCACTATAGTGCGGAGGTCCGTTGTTCTTAGACAAAGTGTAGGGGCTATTTAGTATTATATGTTTTGGCGACAATCATGGCCCATCCTTTCAAAGGATATCCAATCTAATGAAAAAAATACGACCTATTCAGATTTGAGAGTCTATAATGATTAATATATCGCATTTAGAAATTCATACGAGTCGGATACTTGTATTAAAAAAAATATTAAATGTGAAATAATATTTATACTACCATGTGAGATATCATGGGCAAAGGATTCGAGGATGTGAGCAATGTGGTTTCTAGGAGTCGATCTGGACGGCCCGAAGTAACTCCAGTCACACGCAATTTTTTCCTCGGAAAATCAATTCTATTTTGTACTTAAGGTAACTCTCCTTACATGAACATGTGGTGCGGGGTCGTTCCTTGTGCTGAAAACAGTACTAAGCAGACGGCCATAATACTCAGAAACAAATTCTATGGTAAATCTTACAAAAGAAGACACAATACATTAGAATTTACACAAAAATACCGATAGAGACAATCGGAACAAGCCCATAAATAGTGCTTGTTACCCATAACAAGGAACGTAACCAATTTTGAGTCATGGCACTTATTTCTGTATTTTGGATTAGACTTTTCACTTTTGACCTTCGTAATCTTCAAAATATTTCGTGGTGATCTTTAAAAATTATACACCCTAGCGGTAATTTTAACATAAAACTTTGACCTTCGGACGAAAATTAGTGAACAAAGTATTATATGTCTATGCATCACTGCTTCGGTACAACAGTATACTATCCAGCACAGGGTAATAGATGGATCTAGTATTATGTCATCATGTGGTCAACTGTAGAGAAGCAACTATCTCCATGCAAAGTAGATTGCGGGTGGCCTTCCTGGTTGAGTACGATAGCTACTCGACCATTTCTAAACGTCGTTCAGCCTGGAAGCGACACATCGTTTATGGTAGATTAATCAATAGTCTAATATTGCGCAGAGTGCCATATTTACACTTTTATTCGAGAATGACTTACAACATGGTGTGTCGTAGGCTCCAGAATTAACGTGCCATGGTATTCTTTCATACATCATGTGCCATCAGTGCCATTTTGGCTGACTTGCACTACCTTCTCACCAGTTATGTTGCTCACGAGACATTAGCAGTCCTCCAGATATCCCACAGAGGTTTATACGTAATCTCATCTTTCAGCACAATTACTTCGCCTATCTAAGTCACGAAATCTACATTATACTTCTATTATTTGTAAGCAAGTTGAGAATTCATAAATTCTCTGTTTGGATTATTGATAATTCTGGTTGTCAAATGTTCGGAATTATATCCACACAAACCATTAGAATAAAGTTCACTCCTTTGACGTCCCGATCATAGACAAGAAACTAATTACGGCTAACCACAAGAACTACAGAATTGTATTTATCACCACAATAGGTTGATACAAATAGAGTGTAATCACAAGGGTTGCCAAATTTTATGAACGGTTCAGATTTAGATATACTCACATTTATATCATTCCCCGATTTAAACTGAAATGACCACAGAGGCCAATTTTTCGCTCCGATTAGTTGAAATTTCACCAGGGAGTAGAAATTACATTGTAACCCATCAACGGCCAAAATTGTGATAATCAGGTCAGATATTAACGGCTATTAAGTTTCTAATTTGTAGATTTTATCATATTCCTCTCTCTTATAACTATATTCAGATAAAAAAAATACAAAAGAAAAAATGTCATTAAAGAAGAAAAAAAAATATTTATATGGTTCTATGGTACACCCCAGAAGAGGACTATATGTGATCACATCAACCATGCTTTCAAGAGCAAAATGTATTTTTTGAATGTGGGACAGATGGTAAACATGTTTGTCGCAAGCCATTGGTTATTTTCTCGTGAGAGTTATTGTGTGTGATTTCGGCAAGCACTATTATTTTTGGCGAGAAAAGAACATTTTTGCCATTAAACATGTTACCCATGGTCACCATCCAAAAATTAACCATTTTGCTCGTTGAAACATGGTTGAGGTGATCATATTCCTTCTTCGGTGTAGTTGCCAAAGTTTTGAACATGTCAATGACAACGCGAATCTTTACCCAACTATCACAATGGACGCAACTATGTTAAGTGGAACACAAACCGCTAGTTCGGATTGGTGTCAACCTCCATAACCTAACCTAACCTACCCAATAAGAATTTCAAAACACTACTCCTTTAAGACTTTTTGTTAAGGGGGATGTAAACTATAAAGTTATTATTATGGGGGATTTACTTCCACCGAATGCGTCCATTTGTGACTGTACAGAGCCCATGATCTATGACCACAATATTTAGTTTAGATTATGATGATAAGGGTTTTAAACATACAAATTTCGCAAATGTCTGAATTCGGGGTTTCCTTACTTGGTTTTGAAAAATGTCGTGAGTTTTCATAAGCCTCTATTTTAAATTTAAAATTAAAAATCTGACATTTAAGTCAAATTTCTTAAAGACCAAGAAATTGTAATTTTTATTTTTATAAAATACAGTGTGGCCAAAACTCAACACCCTTTCCTTTCATATCCATAAAAAAATATATTTTATAGAAAAACGTTAAAACAAGCAAAAGACAATTTTATTCCATTTATCATATCGTTCAAAAATACATCACATCACTGTCTGCATATTCAAATGAAGGCAAACAAGGTGTGACTTGAGGTTTGTCAATTGCCATCGTATCTTGAACCCTTTTAACATGACATTAATGTCGTCAGGACACATTTGTAAGATACCCCACCCTAAAATCAAACCATCACGCAAACCAATATGTCTGCGATAAGAAGTAATCATGTATTTACACACCTTTGTCATAACCTCTAACCCACACAGGAACACACGCACACACCCAAACACATAAAGCCATAAATATTTGCTTATACATAAAGCATAATGTCGTATATGTTCCCTACCTACCCACAAAAATAGCCTCATCACAAATGTGTTCACATTATATTCGCCTCATAAAATATTATCGTAACAATGTCGATACATGAATAGCTAAAGTGGCTGGGTCGGTCGGATGATAGACTTGCAGGATAGCTGTCAGCAGGCTGCCTGTGCCTGCGATGATAGAGGGTCTGTTATGATATTGAATTATTTCGGCAACACAACTGATTATTTTAATTAATAATTAATGGTGGAATAAGCGACACACATACGAGTAGATGTTATTCACACATCCAAATCTTACACATATAGATCGTGTGCACATTCACATTTTGAGAGGTGTGTGTTTAGTTATTCATTTATTGTATAAAGAAGTAATTGATGGGACACATACAGTAAGTTTAAAATAAGTACAAAGTCAAACTGATAAATAATCGAAATGACAATTCTAAATCGGACTAACCATTTATTTTACTTAAAATTTTGCATAAAAATAGTCCCACATATACCAGGTATGAAATGATCGCTTTTCCACGCTTTTGGATCTTTCCCATAGCTTTTAAACGGTCAGAAATTGTTTGTTGTGCAACCTTCAACATTGCTGCCATTTTTTGTAAATCATGTTTTTTTCATATATTTTTTTTTGATTTTTTGTTTTGTTTTTATTGTTTATAACAAAATTCTACATACAAAAATAATTTTTCCAATTTTTTTTTAATTTTTTTTGCTTGAATTTTCTTGTTTTTGTTGAGCGTGTACTTCTTGTCCTCTGCCCTGTGCGCAAGTGTTGCAGCGATATGCAACACAGTATACCCGCGTTTTCCGCTGCCGCCGTACTCAGAACGGTCTTGTAATACCTGAAATGAAAAAAAAAAATAAAAAACAAAAAATATATACTCGTAGTGTGGATTGTATTTGAGCACTGCTTCGTTCCTTCCAGACATCGGATGCTGGCTCGATTGGATCCGTTGGAGTATAAGTGTATATGGTTGTTCAAGGGCACGTGTCTTCGATCATGTGGTGGCAACTGTTTCGTTAGCAGTAACAAGAACGACCGCCGTCTGTCACTCCTTTTTATAGACTTCATTTCGTTGTAAATCGTAAAAGCAGCCAATGCAGCGACGTCCAGCATATTATAAAACAATGCCAACGGCCATCGTTGTGTTGCTATTTTGCAGCTGTAAGTGCCTAGCAAAAACAATGGAAGATGAAGATGGGAAAATGGCAGCAGGGGGTATCAAACCATGACGGCGTTCGATGCAAACGTGTCGTTTATGATTTTTTGTTCCACAAATTAAACTAAGAATAAAAAGAAATTTATATCAGGGAATGACGTAGAACATTCGGTCAAAAGTTTCTCATTATTATTTACACAAAATTTAACATCATTTGTGAGTTTTTAACAAAAAATATTGCAAATTAAAAATGAACGAACGTGTATGTATCGAACACCGTAAATGCAACTTTTGGTATGACGTCGCCCATTTTCCAATCTTCCTTTTCTATTGTTTTTGGTGCCTAGCATTTGATCCATGGTATCAACGCCGCATTTGTTGGCGTTGTAATCTAATATGGCATAGGGCTTCCGCTTCTCGGTTCACGCAGAAAAAGATATCAGCCAAAATATTTCCAATTTAAAAAGTTATTGAATTGAAATTTTTTCAAATTAATAACTTAATTGATACATAACTTTTTATCATGACCGATGATTAAAGTTAATTAGAGTCAATGGAATTGAAATTTTAAATGTGTATTAAAAAAATTTTTTTTAATTGATACCAATTAACTTTGTTAATCAAATTCGGAAGACTAATTCAGTTAAAAAAAGTGCTGATTTTTTTTACTTTTTTAATTAAAAATGTATTTCAAACAATCATTTGGTTAATCCAAATAAAAATCTAAAGCCAATATAACTAATGAAATTAAAATGTTACCTTTTTTTAATTAATAAATTAATTGCGTTTTGCAATCAACATTCAATTAAATTCTTTAATTTGAAATCAATTAAAAATTAATTGAATTTTTGCTGAAAAATCAATTAATTTTTTAATCAAGATTTTTTCTATGCCCATTAAACTGTGATTGATACTATCATTTTCGTGATTGAACATTTCAATTAAAATTAATTGGATCAATTAATTTGGTGATTGAATCAGAGAAAAAATTTTTTGTGTGTTTGCTGGTCAACGAGGCAGGTGTAGTGCATTGTGGAGAGCACGTTCACCACTTTATTTTTTTTCGGCACGTATGAGCATAACGATATATCCCCCTCGTGAACCCAAATAATGTACTATTGATGGTGCGTTTATGGTTCTTCTTGAACTCCTGTGGAATGATTGTTTTGTTGTAGCGCACTGTACCAACATATGCGGTCGTCCTCCTCAACAAAATACGCGCCAAGTCAAGAGTGGTAAAGAAATTATCCGCGTATATAGTACGGCCAGCATCTAAATATTTTTCCACAAGATCCAGCACTACGTTCTGCCCTTGGTTTATCTCCCGTTGTTGGTTTGGCAGTTTTCCAGAATATATCATTCCCTTCACAGGATAATAACTCTGTGAGTCGCATAACCACCATACTTTCAAACCATACTTAGCTGGCTTTGACGGAATATATTGTGTGAAGCGGGTGCGGCCTCTGTAAGGGAACAACTGCTCATCAACTGTTAGTGCTTCATGAGGAGTGTAAGTTGCTGCCAAGTTATGTTCCCAAATGTCGTCAATATCCTCAGTTTTGCTGTTGATGAGTCGCTGTTGTCGAGTGTTTCCATTGTCGAATCGAATAAATTGCTTTATACACATGAAGCGATCGTACGACAACGCAGCTTTGTATATTGGTTCATGGTTTGATCTTGTGAGTCCAGTATACAAAAGAATAGCTACAAAGGCGTCAAACTCTTTCACTGTCACTGGCTTCCACACCTTCTCAATCTCTCTCTCTCTCTTTCAAGCTCTCTCAATGACGACAAAAAAATATGTGTGTATTTTTGTTCTTCGAAATTCGAATGTATATTTTTGTTCTTAGAATTTTTTCGTAGTATTTTTTGTTTTTATCATCATCCCTAATTTTTTGAGTTTAGGTCTTTGTGTTCAGAACAAGTC
>PGFW01012347.1:25639-39459 GCA_003123925.1 Haematobia irritans | reverse complement strand
AACACGAAGACGCATACCTGGTTCATTATGTAAGCCATACCGTCTCTTTTTCTTCCCTCTCAAAACCTTGGAAACGGATTTTAAGAAATTTTTAAAAAATCTTGCCCTGGTCCAAAAAAAAAATTCCCCCTTTAATGTTCCCCCCACAGGTTCCCCGCGATATAAGTAAAACTTCAAATTGGTTACAAATCGCTAGCGTTCGAAAACAACAAAATCACAAATAATTAAATGCAGAGAGATGTATGGTGAGTAACACAGTTTTAGCAGTTGAAGCAATCTGCTTACTAAATCCAACTCTCCAGGAAATCAAAGTAATTCTAATAATAAAATTGAATGTTTTTTTAAGGGTCGAGGTTCTTTTTTAAACTATTTTTTTAAATATTGTTTTGGTTAAAATAAAAAATTAAAGTGTTTTTTGTAAAGGTACAGGTCTTTGTTTTTTAATATATTTTTATTTTTAACTTTTTCCCAATATTACGCGATTACCGATCATTGGAACGCTCCTTCTCTATTGTTGTAAGTTACAACAAAAAATTTTTTTTCTGATTCAAATCCACGAAATTTATATTTGATCCAAGCTTAATTTTTTAGGGTTTTAATTGATAGTCTACACAATCACAGATCATCCTGTATCAAATTAAAAATATTGAATTGACGGTCCAATTAAAAACTTACTTAATTGATCCAATTAAGAAATTAATCTGCTTATACTGAAATAATTGTGCGGTGGATTGATTTTTGTTTCAATTAAAAAATTTGTTGAATCAATTAAATGTTTTGATATTGGAATATTCTTTTACAAACTCATTAAGATTTTTAATTGGAACAAATTTTTGTAACTAAAAGTTGCTTTTGTGTGTGATATATTGGGTAAAAATACAATACCAATGAATAACTTCAACTTTTGCAATTCGTGGAAAAAAGTAGGGCACTAAAGCCAATTTACGGTTCCAAGCAAGATGTTGCCAGACATTGCGGTCAGAAAGTAATTTTCTTTTGCATTGGCGTTTCCATAAAATTGCAAATCTGAAATGTTTTAAAGTTAAGTAAGCTACTGTAGACCATAAATTTGGAAAATATTTTTTTATAAAAAACACTTTTAGAAATAACCTACTAAGGCCTTATACAGTCAATGTATTGAAGGCATACATCCCGTGCTCTCTTAAAAATCAAGACCTAATTTTGTTGCAAAACGATGGAGAAGAAATTTATTACAAAAGAGCGTGTGGGCTAACTGAAAGCAAAATCACATTTCTAATCTATAGCAGTTATTGTGGTATAAGAGTTTATTAACAGTATTTATTAGTATGAGGATTCTATTGTTCCGCAATGAAAATGAAGTAAAGTGAACGCTAAGTCTTATAAAAATAAACATAATACCTTTTTTTGTTGGTATATTACGAAACTATTTAGGAAATATATAATGGCAATATTTGAACATTGATGACCATGAAGACATATTGCACATTTCAAACTGTTTACGAAATAAAAAATAAATTTCACTAATATTATAAAAGAAAAAAAATACTCGCAAAATGATATCATACGCAATCTCCGCGTTGTTCATACAAAATGTATTAGAAATATATTGAAAACTATTCTCAAGCAGAGTTTCTCAAGGAGAATTTGACTCATTTTCGGTTGGAAAAATGCGAAATCGCAACTAAAAAGTGAGGAGGTATTATACTCGATTTTGATGCAAATGAGGTGTTAAATGACGGTGGTGGCGAACCAATCGATGATGGGTTAAGTTGATGAAGTCTCCTGATTGCTTGTTTGGGGGGATCTGTGACTGTCAGTACGTCGCTTAGTACGTATTGATAATGTGGGCATTGATTGTGCTGTGCTGTAATAATATTAAGGGGCCAAAGGGTTGTAGGTTGTTTTGTGGGCTGCATAATCAGCTTATGCAGACACCGCTGACGAAGTGTTTTATACAGTGATTTGCGGCTGGAGGAAAATGTCATGGGACAGATTCGGGACAAGTATACCATGCGTTCTGCACGGTATGTACGGGAAATATGTTCCTGGAAAATAAACACACAACACAGGGCGCACTAATCATTCTTTATTAGTCTTGACACTTTTCATAAAAAATATATAAAACAGCTTCTGCTGTTTGCATCAAACTCACTCTCAAGTCCTGTTCCCGCTTAAAAGTGCCTTTTCGGCACATGTGACATTCTATATTTTTTTCACATTCAATGAATTCAACATAAATGCTGCCTACTGTAATGCCCGATGATTTGATTGAAACCTTATTACATGAATATTGACAACAATTGTTCCACCGTCTAAATTCTCATGCATAGAATTTCTGATGTTCGAAGCCAGAATAAATTGCGAATACACCATGTATTGGGCAAATGGTACATTGTTGACCGGTTCGGGTTTAATCTCTGAATTGCTCAGGCATCGACATGTTTTCTCATACTGGTAGTTGCAACGGAAAGTTGTTGCCGCCATTGATCGCAAATGTTTTTGCCTGGATATATCCATAAGACTGTCATAATTGTTATACGCATTTTCGCCAAAGATGGCCATCTGGAAGGTTAAGCAATTAGAAAAAAAAGAGAGGATCGCTAGTTGTGAAGTACAATTGGAGAAAATAGCTTACAAAATTCTCTTTACCTAAGTGGCTTTTTTTTAAGTTTTTTTTTAAATCAAAAAATCTACAATTGATGTCACACAATCTTGTTTGACATTGCAAAAAAAAAAAGATTTTTAAAAAATACCAACAATGTAATTCGTTTACTACTTTTTCATGATTTGACTATGTAAAGACGAGAATAATCAATAAGGGTTCAGAAATATTAAAGCTTTAAGACTACAACTAGAACAAGAAAATCATTATCGCAGAATTCCTTGATTTGGATACACAGCTGAATTATCAAACGCGCTTAATCATAAAAAGGTATGAAATCGTTATAGACTGTTTACAACAAACAACATATTTGATTTAAAACTTTTAAATTTTTTTTTTTTGAAGAAGCATAAAACGTTGTAATTAAAGAACAATGCTAGAAAAAATTACGACACACTGTGAATTAATTTTTACGACTCTAAAATATTACACCAAACTCATTTTTACGCACAATTACTTTTTTTGCCCAAAAGTTATGTGGCGTTTGTATTTCCAGATTATCAAATCTTGTTTTTTCCGGTTCCAATATGAATACAAATAATATTTTGGGATACTTAATTTTTTATGTTCATAGAAGTATGTACCCGGTAGAACAGTTTAGATAAGACCTTTAAGGCCTCTCGCCATTTTCGACATAAACAATAATGTAAAAAAATAGAAATTTTGGTTTTTAAAATTCGATTTTGAAAAACAGATTAATTAATAAAACCTTATTGTCTAATAATAATAATACCAAACCTTTGTTTCGATATATTTTGAATAATTCCCTCTTTAGTCACTTACATTGTTCAAGATATCTCCAAAAGAGGCAAGGAACATTTCCAAGAATGCACTTCAACGATAATGTAACCTTTTTAAAAAATTACACGCATTCAAACCTAACGAAACTCAACAATTTCGCAAAATACAGTAACATATCCCTTATTTTTCTAAAAACCATTATACCAAATTACGAATTATTGTCTTAGAACAAATGTTACCAACTCATCCCGAAAAGACCAATAATTTTAATCCATGCTTTACAAAGGCTAATTGTATTTCATAACGTAATTATCTCTTAATTTTGGTCAATTCCAACTTTGGATTCAGAGCGTGGTGTGTTTATTAATAAAATTAGAAATATTATTTATTCAAGATTTTTAAAACTAGATGTTCTTTTTTCCCGCGAAGTATGCATTATAAATAACTACCAACATAACCAAAACTGTCTGGTTCAAATATATTACTCTGGCCATGAGTCAATATGTATCGCAAGTTTTTTATCCACTGTTATAAAGAGCGAGAAAATATCAATTTCTCCATTCCAAAGTAGCGCTAGAGTCTAAAGAAAGTGAATTTTAACAGGAAACAAGCTCAAAGTTTTTTTGTTTTGGGAATTTCTACAAAAATACCGTATAGATATATGCCCGCCAATGTTGCCCAAATCCGACCTTCCAGGTGAAATGTGAATCAACAAATTATTGCGTGTCCCTGACATCCACCTTTCACCGGAATATTTCGTGAAATCAAATTCACTGTGCAAAAGTGCTTGGTGAAGTTGAATTATGTCCCGGTTAAAAGAAAGTAGCTCGCCGTGTAAAAAATGTGAAATGTTTTAATATTTAAATACGATGGTTTTATTAAAACACTGCGTCAATTTTATATTACAAAAATAATACATTATAATAAGTCCATTATTCCACTTATTTTGATTTCCGCCTGTAGTGCGAAATTTGGATGATTTGTGCAGAACCCCAGTTGGTTACAGAAAAGTTCAAGAAAGAGCGTGGAATTAAGAACACCAAATTTTCACGTTTCGTGATTTGACGTGAATAGTCAGAAGTGCCCAGTTGAGTGGCATATACGGAACATGGGTGACTAAATTGACTATTTTTCGGTTTAAAATCGTGTTTATTGTGAGAGTTTTTTTAGTAATGTAGCGTAAATAGTAATAACTAGAACAAAAATGAGCTTTAGACCACTTAGACGGAAACAAAGCATTTTGCCCTTTTTGGATTGGAAATTTTATAAACATGTAGTCACCGGTTACAATAATTAACATAACTCTTTGTTAAAAGTGCTCCAAACTAAATTGCAACTTTTGAGCAGGAGCAATTATACATCAATCCGATAAAAAACAAACCTAACTCAGTATAAAAAAAAAGTCGCAAGTATGAACAAAATAGGTGGCCCAAGAAAGTCTAAAAAATTATACGGCATTTAGAGAACAGCAAAAATAGTTAACGTTTGAGAAAAGTGTCAAATTCGCCACTTAAAATTAATGTTACGTTGCCTACCTATAATGGCCCGTAAGGTGCTTCGCGACAAGCTCGCGGCCCGCTTTGCCGCGCCGAAATTGCCACCGATAAGCACAGGCAGGTGTCCCTTTATTGACGCCATAGTAGGTAGAATGTACAATTCCCCGCCGACGCGCCTGCCATTCCATACCCGCCAGGCCACACACTTTAGTCCACGTCGGAAGTCATGACTGTTTCCCGACAGACTAGTGTTAGTGTTACCCCACGCGCACGAGGAAGCCGACCATGACTTCTAACACATATTTACTAGTAAGAGTCGATTTGACGTCCCATTAAGGCATTCAATTTGAGCCTATCCTTGAATGCAGAAATCTTTTGAGCCAGATGCAATTATACAGTCAATCCGAATAAAAAGACAACGAACTCACACCAAAAATCCAAAGTCCGATTTAGCGTAGCTGCTGCATGAGGACATCGAGATATATAACCAGTTTTTGCGAGATTAATTTTTTGAAATGAAGGCTTGTTCCAAATTGTTTCTTAATTATCTGATGGCGTAATTTTTTGGGAGAGACTCGAAGTTATTCGTCAAAGCGTAATATTTATTTAAAAAATTCAATGGGTTTAAAAAAAAAGATATTTTATGCAAAACATTACTTCATTCTTCCCAGCCATTTTATTGAATAGGGCATGTTACTATTATCCGAAGTATGATATCAGTGCTGTTTACATACGAGCAAATGTCTGCACTGGTAAAGTATAGGACTGAAGTCTTGCTTGATAGATAGGAAACAAATTTCAATAAAATATAATATACTATTGTGAGTTAGTTAATATGTATTAACGTAGTTACCCTTATAGAATTTGATTGGACGACAGGAAAGTCGAAGTCAGATTTTTTCGTATATGCGTGATCGAAACCCGAAAGGAAAGAGGTTTTCCTTGAAATTGAGCAATAAATATTATCTTATGGGTCCATTTAAATTTTTTACGTTTGTAAGTTTAGAAAACTTTTTTTTATTTATCTCTGTCGCTCTAAATGAAGACATAAATCATTTATCAGCTCCGGCTTCATGTCTCCTTCTCACATAAAGATACTAATAGGAAGAAGTAAATACCACCCAGGCTTATCCATCATTATTTTTCATCTTCTCACACTTCTTCAAAACCTAGTAACATTAAATATATGCATGATATCGTTCAATGGTAAGCATTAAAACATAATTTATAAAAAACAAAGACCTCGTAGAAGAACTATTGAGCCTTCCATGATGGATGTATAGGCTAGGTTTGTTGGGATAGTTTCCCCCATGCTCTGAATTGATTTATTCATAAGGATTATCGGGATAAATGTTCGCTTTTAGGCATTTAGGGATTAACCAGTTTAATCTTTCATTATGATTTTTCCAACTTCTCGAATTCATGCTTATTGTGGAGCCTATTCGTAGATTGTTGCATTAATTTTTGAATTCGAATATTATCTATTGCTAAGTTGACACTGACTCTATAGTTTGAAATGGCTGATGTCGCATATAATTTAGCATAATTTGTGATACTAATACATTTTGTTATTATTTAATATACTACATTATGTTGGTCTTGTGTTAATATATCCGGCTGATGAGTATCCTTCACTCTGTAGCTGGTTTAAAATCGCTCTGCCTACACCCCGTCCATGGTCCGGATCATGTCCTATCTAATGGGCATACGAAGCCCTCCACGGTCGGAGGCGAGAAAAGTTGGGATGGACTCTGGACTCGTTCGAAATTAGAATAATGATATATAGAATGTATTTCTTTTCGTCCCAATCCAATGAAATTTAAAGGCAGATTTTCATGAAGTGCTGTCATTTTTAAAATTGTCACAAGAATGTGCTGCACTCGTTATAAACAGGTGGCACAAATTTTTCCTATAGAAAAAAAGTGAACAATTTATGCAATTATAATAATTGTTTTATTATAAAGTTTGTGAAATAAACTTTTTCAATTTAGCATCCTCACTAAAACCTAAAAATCATGAGAGAGATTTCATTGAAAACCATCCATAAAAGTTTAATGTTTGGCTGATGAAATCTCAATGTATTAAATCGAATATAGAGAAAGTTTTGTTGGGCATTTATTTTTAGGAGGTAAACACGTAACTTAGCTGTGCAAACATTATGGTAGAAAGAGAAAATTTGCTCAAAACATATTCATATCTAATATTCGACTCTAACTCGATTTATTTATTTTAAACATGAAAAAAAAACAGTTTTATTTCCGTAATCCAGTGGGGATTCGGCGGCCAAAAATTGTAAGCAAAAACAAACTACTAGCAGTAATAAAAAAAAGTCGCACAGGATAATGACAAAATAGGTGCCCAAAAAATCTAAAAATATAGCATTTAGAGACACAAAAATATTAACGTTTGAAAAAGTGTAAAAGTTCGCCCACTGAAATATTAATGTTTATAGTGCCCTTTATAATGGCGCTAAAGGTGGCTTCCGAAGCTCCGCGGCCCGCTCTTGCGCGCCGAATTGCCACCAAATGAACACAAGGTAAGTGTCCTTAAATTGGACGCTCATAGTAGTGTAGATGTACAAATTCCAAACTCGCCTGCCAAATTCCAATAGACCGCCAGGTCAACTACCATTATCAACCGTCGAGTCATAAACTGTTCCGCACAGACTTAGTGGTTATAGTGTTGGGCTTCTAACACAATTTAACAAAAAGTATCGATATAGACGTCATAAGGCATTCAACTTGAGCCTTCCTTGCAATGGCAAACGCCGATCAGCGACATTCCGCGCTAAACATTTACGAATATTTCCGCAGTTTTCAAAGCTTGAAATTTTGTGTTGGTAAAAATATGAAAATAGGTTCTGTTTTCCGTTACTGTACTCGACTCTTAAGAAAAAGAATAAAGTAAATCGCATTGCAAAAGTAACTCTTTGAATATTTTCTTTTAATGAGTGTTTCAAAGAATGAATGAAGTTCAAAATCTAGTTCAAACAAAATAGAAAAACATGATTGCATGCTGAATAAACGAAGTTGAATCACGATTACATAAACCAAAAAAATTCCCAATATGTTGTGTTACAATGTTTAAAAGTCAAGATTCAGCTGATAAAAGAATCGTATTGCATTGGTAAAGTGGCAATTATTTATCTTTTTCCAACTTGTCCTGAAAAAAAAATAATTCAAGATCAGAGAAAATGGTTCAAATATTAATTGGCGGTCAGCCCTACGAGTGATTGTGAAGTGGATAATGTCATCCTAGGAACATCGATATGAAATAAGACAATATAACCTCACCAAAGCTTTAAGAAATCGTAATTCAGCTTCAATTGCGCTCTCCGCCAGCTATAACAAAAACACTTCATGATTGCAGTTTAAAAACTGAGATGTGGCGTGGTATTTTTGGACTCGGAATATTTTTATCAAGATAACTTAAAGTCATCTTCGGAACAATTCTCGACAGGCTATGAATTCGAAGAGTTGGTTTTAGTATGCAGTTGCTATACAGTTTCATTTGCAAAAGGCCTGCAACACCATAAACATATAATTGTTGACATCTTTAAATTTTGTCGAAAATAAAAAAAAAATTGTTTAATCATATGGGCCCATGATTTACCTTTCTGGTCAGCATCATGACGGACGACAATAACATAACAAAATAGAGGTACCCGTATGTCGTTGGCCGACGAACATTGTGTTAATTTAAAATTAATGCACTAATTTGCTCCAACAATTATGTAAATGTTTTTAAGAAGAGGGAAAGATGTATAGAAAGGTAATTAGCAGAAAGATCAAATACCAGGTATTTCGATTCAAAAGTTGTTAATTAAAATGAGCTTAGAGCTCAGAAGTAAAATGTGATTTTTTGCAAAAAATATTTCTCTGTTATTTTTCAATAAAACAGATCAATTAAAAGAGACAGGAAAGACTGCCATGTTTTTTGTGTATCCACTACACAGAATATTAAGGCCTTCAGTTTTGTTGCCTTAAAGCGAGTTATAATTTCACGGGGGCCACATTATTCTTATTGGTCATCGACATCTGTACACGTCATTAAGATCAAAAAATTGGCATCAACAATTACCTATACCGAGAAGGCATGTTTTCTCTTAGAAGGTCACACAAACAGGTTGAATGGGATGCCTTAATTTAGTCAGAGACGGATTTCTATTAATTTTCATGAAGAAATTAACTAAAATTCTCATTAATGCGATTGTATACTACATGGTATATTCAAATTAGAAGAAATTAAGTCTTTTTGGGATAGGAAACATGCGAGTTCATGGTAAATAAATCAATGGCCAAACAACTCTTAAAATTCCCACCAATCCTTAGTGGGATTAAATAGGTCGAAAACCTAAACGTAATGAAGAGTAGCGATCAACTTCAATTAAATGCAGGCTGGAACGTTCTCGAAATTTTGGACAACTCAAGTGATAATTATTGCTATCCGTCTGTATTTTACAAATATCCTTTCAATTGAAAAAATTGATTTCTTTGAATATTTTCTGTTCGTTAGGTTTTTTTCCGTCTTGCTAAATTAAAACTATGACGTTATTTTCACCACGTTGTTTTTTTTTTTTTTAATTAATAATTTTAATATTAATTACAAGGAACCTTTAATGCATTTTTAGTATTTTTAATTAAACAAATTATTTATAGAAAGAGGCCTAGGTATAGGGCATTGTTTAAAAAAGTCGACATCCATAACCACACGCTCTTAGAAAAATATTCTGAAATCGTTTTTATATGGAATAGAGAGAAATAGCCGAACGTAAGAGGGGATTACGTTTTAAGTAATGGCCTTGCCCTCATGTCGCTTCGTTTAAAAATCCTTTTGGAAAGATGCTAATATTTCGATAATTTTGTTGTATATCTACTTTGGAATTTAAAATCAAATTTAAATTTCAGATTCTCAGAGCTTAGAGTCACTAGATCAATCACCATGATACTGATTTTATGATTTTAAAACTAAAATTCCCTTTGGCCTTTGCCAACGCTTATTTGGTTTTCATTTAGTTTCCTTCGATATGCCAAGGTCATTCTATCTAATCGAATGTCTCATTAGCTTGGGCTGGGTTTCCCTCATCTGTTTTTAAATATTTCAATACAAACGAAAAAAAAACACATATATTTAACGTTAGTGCTATCCGCCGCTTTACATTCTTTGGTGCCACATTTGGTTTGCCAGAACACTTTGGTTTCAGTATTTGTTTTACGTCTAATAACTACTATGAGTTATGTATTTTTATGTGATGTGTATATATTTAATGATATCTTAATAAATAAATTAAACAAAAAAAAACTATTGCCTAACCTAACTGACATTTCCATACCTTAGGTGACCTTTTAAAGTGGTTTATTATTTTTATATTCATTTTAAGGATATTCTTAAAACAAATATGAGTACTTTAAAACTTTTACAAACCATTTTAATATAGACTTATTTATTGCAAATAATGTAGCCATCGAAATCTTAATACTTAATGTGGCTCACAAGGAAGCGGAACAAAATTTAGAGAAATGTGATAGAAGCACACCGATTATATTGCAGTATTTACAATTAACAAATTTAGGGCATTGCTCCACCCATACTGTAAGATATATTTAAGGGGGGAGGGTTCCCAAACAATTGATTGTTGGGACGATTTGGAAGTGTTGACGATGCAGGTATTATAGGCATAAGGGGTATTGAAAGTTTATTATCCTCTTCAAAATCATCGTCATAGTCTACGGCTTGACTCTTTATCTTGACTAATTTACTGCCTTGTTTGGCTTGTTTCATAATATTTGGCGGAATAGGTTTGCTACGATCCGCCTCCCATTCGCTACGATGTAACCGTTGGCGATGTTTGTACATATTAGCATTCGAAAAGAATGTCATGGGACAATTGGGGCATGTATACAAAACTTCACCGGTGTGTACTGAAGTATGTTCCTGTAAATGAAAATGAAACAAACGGTGTAGAAACAAGACAAAAAAAATGGCCGTTAAAACAAAACTCACTCTCAAATCCTGGGCTCGTTTGAAGGCTTTTTCACACATGGTACACTGGAATTTCTTAGCACACTCATGATTGTGATATATGTGTCTTTTTAAAGCTCTTGCTGTTGACGACACTTTATTGCAAATATGGCAACGATGTTCAGTATCCACAGATTCGTGTATGTTTTTCATGTGCTGCTTTAAACCAGCCACATGCCTTAGCCAAGCACCACATATTTCACATTGTTGCGGTATTGGTATAGGTTTGGGTACATCGGAATGCTCGATTTCATGATGTTTCTTAAGACTATAACCACTTTTAAGAGTTTTACCACACTTATCACAAATCACCGACCTCTGTGGATCATGCACGGTCTTCATATGATCTTTTAATTTACGATCAGTAGGGCATCTGCAAAGTGATAAGAAGAAGTGGGAGATTTATTGAAATTTTACAAAATATTTATGTAACTTACAAAGAGATGTTTTGCATCCATAGTTTTCGTTTTTTCTCTTATGTTTTTTTTTTGTTTTTGTAATTAAACACATTTTTCGCACTGTATGGGTTAAGTGTATTTTTTTTTTTTTTTGGTTTGACAACTCGTAATATTATAATTAAAAAAATATATATATGAACATGTCTATAAAAATTTTAATGAATCTCAACACCAAATTTAATAAATTATAAGGTTACTTCAATTATAAGTTTTTTTAATATATTCTTTCCCCGTATACCCAACACATATATGTTTGTTATCAATATCCAATTACTCAATAAAATTAAGATATGGTCTTTTTTTGATATCTAAAAAAATATATAGCTTTCTTTTACAGAGGATTTAAAAATACTTAAATTAATGACAAATTATTCTTAAAAGAACTGACCGAAATTAATCTATCCTTTAACTTATTTTACGTACTCCAAAATCTACGCAAAATTGACCAGAGGCAAAAAAGCTAAACTGTCACATTCCATACCTCTTGGACTTGATAAGGGATAATTAATCCATTCTTTGGACTTATGTTTTAGCTTCTCTATACAACAATCGGAAAATGTAAACTGACCAAATGCAACAGCAAACATATTAACTACTGTTATATTTAAATTGTCGATATCATCTCAGTTTGTGGAGAAGTTTCACAATAGGTTCAACCTATCTTTTATAGTTTAAGAAAAACAAAAGATTTCTTAATTTAGAGAATACTGTTTGTTTCATTTTGTCAGCAGATTTTTTACTAATTTAGCAGTTCCTGCCTATTAGCAGTTTCGCGACATTTTGTAAGACAACATTTCAAAAAGAAACATATCTAATATGTTTTCTTCATACTTTGGGTAAATAAAATAAACGGTTGTGTGGACAGCATTTTACTTCAGGTTCACTTAAGACATTCAGTCAGTTCATTGTGATACCTTTAGATGGTGAATATCTCTCAACGATTTCTGACCTATACTATGTTAAACCCAATGGCGTGCCATACTACTCGGGAGCTTTGAAATACACAGAAATGACAACAGAATTATGTATTGGAAAAGATAAAACCCTGCCAAAATCTTTTTGTGGTTGGCCGAAACTGGGATGGAACTCATGACCACATAAATGCAAGAGAGGCCCATTTAAATCTAATGCACCACGGTGGGAAAAAATAACACGTGGGTATAGTAATCTAAAAAAATCTAAACCGACTACACTGCTGACACATACACACAAAAAAAATCTGATTCAATCACGAAATTAATTAATCCAATCAATTTTTTAATGTCTTCAATCACAGAAATGATAGTATCAATTAAAAAATTAAAATTGACAATTAAAAAATTAATGATGCTATTAATTTGCGTGATTCATTTTATTTCAATTAAAAAAAATGTTGAATCAATTAAATTTTTTTATTGAATATTTTTTAAAACTCAATTAAGATTTTAATTGGAAAAAATTTTGGTGAAATTTTTTTCTGTGTAGTTTCATCAATCTTGTATTATTACTAATAGGCCGTTTGCGTCGTCTCATCGACATATTGCTTTGACTTTAAATTTCTTTAAAAAGAAATACAAAAACAGAAACCACAAAAAATAATATTCACATAATTTTAAAGAAATCCTTAAAGTGAATTCTTCGTAATTTACAAATAAAATAGAAATAAGTTAAACCACAATCGTAAGCCTCAATTAGTTCTTAAGGAATTTGGCATGGTAAGCAATATGTTCGCCTATAAATGTGGCTATGTAACAGGTTGGCTGATAAGTCCCCGGTCTAACACATAGTTGGCGTCGCTAGTATTAAATGCATATTATTTTTATATAGTACCAACCTTCAAATGATTCGTGTCAAAATTTGACGTCTGTAAGTCAATTAGTTCGTAAGATAGAGCGTCTTTTGTGAAGCAACTTTTGTTATTGTGAAAAAAATGGAAAAAAGGAATTTCGTGTTTTGATAAAATACTGTTTTCTGAAGGGAAAAATACGGTGGAAACAAAAACTTGGCTTGGTAATGAGTTTCCGGACTCTGCCCAGGGAAATCAACAATAATTGATTGGTATGCAAAATTCAAGCGTGGTGAAATGAGCACGGAGGACGGTGAACGCAGTGGACCCCCGAAAGAGGTGGTTACCGACAAAACATCAAAAAAAATCCACAAATTATTTTGAATGACCGTAAAATGAAGTTGATCGAGATAGCAGAGGCCTTAAAGATATCAAAGGAACCTGTTGGTCATATCATTCATCAATATTTGGATATGCGGAAGCTCTGTGCAAAATGGGTGCCGCGCGAGCTCACATTTGACCAAAAACAACAACGTGTTGATGATTCTGAGCGGTGTTTGCAGCTGTTAACTCGTAATACACCTGAGTTTTTCCGTCGATATGTGACAATGGATGAAACATGGTTCCATCACTACACTCCTGAGTCCAATCGACAGTCGGCTGAGTGGACAGCGACCGGTGAACCGTCTCCGGCC
>PGFW01012344.1:9467-19581 GCA_003123925.1 Haematobia irritans | reverse complement strand
GAGACAGGTGATATACAAGAGATGTTCCATCAAAAAAGTTATGCTCCGATACGATACCACAAAACTCCAAAACTTAATTGCAAGCTGCTGGAATAGGTGTACGAATGAAAAATATTATATTACAAAATCATGTGTGTGAAGTTAATACTGTTTTCTTTTGGTCAGATTCATTTACTGTGATACAATGGATACGTTCTGACCACCGAAAATAAAAACAGTATGTGGCAAATCGTGTGGCTAAAATTTTGGAGAGCAGTTCAATTGAGCAATGGAAGTGGTGTCCTGGTAATTTGAATTCAGCAGATGAGCTAAGATCTAAGCACAGGGCTTTATTTGCTGTAAAGGTATGTGGTTGTGTTACAAAATTTGATCGTTTTTCTAATTTCAGAGGACTGAAAAGGGCTATGGCGTGGGTTTTCCGATATGTGAAAAATGTCAAGCACGCAATTAAAGGAGAAGAAAAAGTAAAAGGAGATCTGTCGCTGGAAGAAGAAGAGTTTGCATCATTGTCTCTGTGTCGTCATGTTCAACAACAAGTGTATAGTGATGATTTGATTGACTTGCGTGAGAAGCAAAAGGTGACTCCAAGTAGCCCGTTAGGTTAGGTTAAAGTGGTAGCCCGATTAAATTTCAGGCTCACTTAGACTATTCAGCTCAGATTGGTGCTACACATTTAACTAAAGAATGTACCTAATTACATATGGGCCTTATTAGTCTTAACCAACTGAACCTTCTCTATTATTTACTTTTATGGAACCAACCAGATTGGGTGCTCAAAAAGACATTAAACAAACTGCTAAGGTTAACGTTTTCCAGCGTCAGCCAGTAATCTAAAGCCCTACTTATGCCTCTAAAATTTCGCTTACGCCTGTACAACCAAAAAGCCATGGACATCACACAAAAGGTGCTTTAATTGATTCCTTTTCCTCCAGATCATGACAGCTTTATATAATGGTCATTAACTAGCACCTATAGTTTTGGGGCAAATTCGCCTATCAGGCAGCGACCCTGTTATAGCAGATATCAGGAGTGCTATCTGACGCCTTGCGGAAACACTAGCATATTAGGTGCGGATTAAGTTTAAATGCGGGCCATATTTGCTTTGGTGTCCGTTCAACCCTTGCAAATTTTGTCCCAATCGAATTATTGCGCCATGCATGGCCAATTCCATCAGCTTCAACGCATAAGAGCTTTGCAGGTGGCCAGAGGCATACAACGATTCTAGATCCCTGGAATATGTAAGGTAGTTTCCTAGCCGTTCCTAAACACATACTGTTTCGCAGTTCCGCCGGTAGTGTTCTATGCGCCCAGGCAACCATATTAGGTGAATATTGTACTGGGTCAGCATCCTCGTTGAGAGATTGCGGCAGTCTATGGCCCGTTTTCGAGGTTAATGAGACACAGAGTCCAGAGGATTTTCTTGCCAGTAGCTTGCACCTGTCTGAGTATATATTATGCAATATTTGGTTGCGAACATTACTTCTCCAGCCAATTACACACCTCTCTTATTGCCAATATCTTCAGCCTTGAAAAACACTACATTGATTAGGTAATTCTTTTCGCGTATTCGAATTTCCATAGATTCTTTAGAATACACTCCAACACAATTGTCCAGTTCAACTTTGGAGTCGATCAGTAGTAGAAATCTATATATCGTATTATTCCCCGGGGTCTGTGACACCACCGACCTCACTGTTCGGGAATTTTAGTTTCAAACTTGTTCTTTTTTTTTATTTTTTCGTCGTAAAAGTGGTTTTGCCAGGGTTTGTAAATCCACTACGATTAGGCACATCTGGCATTACTTTGAGGACCCGAACTATGACCAGTATTTTTTCGCGGACACAGCGATAGCTCGCGCAACCGCCACCAGCGCGTTTGTTTCCAGCTGACTGGTTCTGGCCAACACGTCAAAGAGTCGAATAGGATGTAGCATGGACATTAAGGGAGTCTGTTCCTGTCTTAATCTAAATGCGGCCTGCAGATACATAAGCTGCGGCCATGCGCTGAACTTTATCTAAACAGTAGTCGGTTTCTGAAGTGCCGGCCACGAGGCTGCAACACCATATAGCATTATAGGTCTAACTACTGCCGTGTATAGCCAATGCACAATTTTTGGTCATAATCCCCACTTTTTCCCTATTGCCTTTTTGCACGAGTACAAAGCTACAGTTGCCTTTCTCGCCCTTTCTTCAATATTAAGCTTAAAGTTCAGCTTCCTGTCCAAAATAACGCCAAGGTATTTTGCACACTCACCAAAGGGAATTTCAATACCCCCTAAGGAAATAGGCCTAACCGTGGGAGTTTTGCGATCTTTGCAGTACATGACTAATTCTGTCTTTGCAGGATTTACCGCAAGACCATTATCTTTCACCCATTTCTCAGTCATCCGGAGAGCTCTCTGTATAATATCTCTGATTGTGGATGGGAATTTTCCCCTGACTGCTACCGCCACATCATCTGCGTGTGCCACCACTTTTATCCTTTCTTTTTCTGAGAAAACCACGAAGGTTGTTTATAGCAACATTCCAAAAGAAGAGGTGACTAGAACTCCTCCTTGGGAGTGCGCTCTGTTCACATACCTTTGTATGTTTGCTTGCCCTAGTGTGCTGAAATACGTCTCTTTATTGAAGTTTGTCTAACAGCCTAAGTATTACTTGGATCAACATTCAGAGTTGTCAGTCCATTTAATATCGAGCTCGGATGGACGTTATTGAACGCCCCTTCGATGTCTAGAAACGCCACGATTGTATATTCTTTGGACGATAGTGAGCTTTCAATAAAGCTGACTAGCTCATGCAATGCGGTCTCAGTAGACCTGCCCTTCGAGTAGCATGCTGTCGTTTCGAGAGCAAACTTGAATCCACGCTAGTTCTAAGATACATGTCTATCATCCTCTCCAGGGTCTTAAGTAGGAATGAGGATAAGCTGATTGATCGGAAATCCTTCGCACTCGAGTGAGAGGCTTTTCCTGCTTTAGATATGAGGACGACTTTTGTTTCCCTCCACTTTTCTGTAATATATGCTAAGCTTACACATTGTTTATATATCACCGTCAACCAGGGGATAATTCTTTCAGCCACTGCTTGTAATTCCGCCGGAGTAATTCCATCAGGTCCGGGGGATTTGAATGGTCCAAAGCTATTTAAAGCCCATTTTATTCTAGATTCCGACACAATTTCCTCGATAGGAAATGACCGCTGAGCCTCTGTTACACCGCGCCAGAACATGGTTCAACCGTCTGATTTCCAGGGAAGTGTGTGTCCAAAAGTACCTCCAACGTCTCCTCACTGGACGTTGTCAAATTTCCCTCCGATGTTTTAATGAAACCTGGAGCGTTATTAGTACCTTCCGTAGTCTGGAAGTCTCTGATGTATTCTCAATACTGCTACAGTAATCATCCCAAGAGTTTTGTTGAGACCTTCTCCTCCAACGTCTCCTCACTGGACGTTGTCCAATTTCCTTCCGATGTTTTAATGAAACCTGGAGCGGTGTTAGTGGATGCTAGTACCTTTCCGTAGTCTGGGAAGCTCTGATGTATTCTCAATACTGCAATAGCAGTAATCATCGCCAAGAGTTGTTTGTTGAGCCTTCTCCTCCGAGCTCTTGTGGCACTTTTGCTTTGTTAAAGAGCTTCCTACAGGATTTCCCTCATATACTTAACTCTGTGAGTCCCACCATGGGGGCGCGATTTTTTCCCCTTGGCTCTTCCTCTAGGGAAAGCAGGCTTTCATGACAATGTTGACAGGCCGTTAGTATCCGCCTCCACCTGCGTGTTCGACTATCTGCAACAGTGCTCATATATTTGTCTCCGGCAATTTCCGGATATCATCAAAATGTATTCCCGTATACCTATTGATCACAGCTTTCTCTAACTATTGGCGGAAATATGGTCTTTGAGTATGAACAGCGCAATCTGAAACTGATGTAGCGCCCCCCACATGATGCTGAGGAAAGCTACTGTTTCCACGTCAAAACGTTGCCATCCTCAGAGAATCTTATCATTCAGTTCCGGAAGACGGGTCAACCGTCGACGTCCAAAATCTCTCTGACTGAAGGTTGGCTGCATTCTCCCCTTATTGCAAATCTACCAGTTAGTACGCGAAATAAACTCTATTACACACAAAAAAGTTTGTTTGCTGATTTCAAATCACGGAAATTAATTGAATCCAATTAATTTTTTAACTTGAATATGTCTTCAATCACGAAACATGATACGTATCAACCACAGTTTTATATTGTCGCATAGAAAAATTCTTGATTAAAAATTAGTTGATTTCTATTACGCAAATTTCAATTAATTAGTTTCTAATTGATTCACATTCAAGAGATTATAGTTAAATGTTTGATAGCAAAACTCATTATAATTTTGTTTATTAAAAAACGGTCAACTATTATTCAATTACTTTCTGAATTTGGCTTGAGAAGTTTATTTATTTCGAGTTATCAGCTGATTTTGTTTGAAATACATTTTTAATTAAAAATTACAAAAAAATGTTCCATCATTTTCTTTAGCAGACTTTAATCTCCGAACTTGATTAAAGAAGTTAAATTGTTATTCAATTAATTTTTTAAGATGGCAATATTTTTAAAATTTTCAATCACTAACTTTAATCTATCTTAATGTTTTCTATCTTGACTTAAAAAGTAGATTTCTATATCTAATTGGACAAATTTTCAACCTCCAATTACTCTTTAATGATAATATTGTTGGTGATGTTTTTCTTCTGTGTAGCGACTCTCCCTTGCATTAGTATCACTACCTTCCCCAAATTACTATGGATTGCCATTTGCATCGGCATCGCCATGAGGCAGTTTGGCTTTGTTTTTAGTGACTCTCAACTCCAGGTCTTAAACGGCACAGGGTGCATCTCCCTATCCAAGTCCCATGTAGACCGAAGATACCGCATATCTTGCGTCTTTGGGATCTCTAGACTTGGCTTACGCACAAGTATCTGCAGTCGGTCAATGAACGGAAGGCAGACGAAGTTTAGCTCGTTTTTAGCAATTATGCATGCTCGATTTATATCTTACCGGTATTATGGCAAAGTTTGAAACCGGATTGCCCTAACTTCACGAGATCTTGTATCATTATATACGTGTTATGGTCTATTTGAATGAAACTATTTCTAGCGTCTCCTATCATCAGGAGCAACTTTAAGGCAGCCACAAGCGGCCTTACATGTGAAGATTTAATCTGGAGAACCGTAGAACCATCCAAATTTGTTCAAACCACCGTCAACATCAGGCCGCTTCAATTGCAATCATCGAAGGGCGTTCCTCTTCACAGATCTCGGTGACTCTCGCAACAATCCGCGGTTCAGGCTTGTGAGCGTTTGGCTGTAGACAACTTCCCGATATTGGATTTCGCATATAGTCTGAAGGTTCTTATGTCTCCTTTCGGCCGTTCGCTAGGAGATTTTTCACTGCTGACTTACGGAGTTTGTCGTCGTTTGAATCCTTGTTGCTGATCGCTTTTTTGCTATAGCGCTTCATACACGTCCTTTGGGGTTGGCTAGGATGTCGCGCGACTCTATTTTAATATAAAACCGCATGATCGTCATTGGTCATCCACCTCATCAAACGACCTAGACCTTCCAATCCGACGGTTGGAAGATGCTGGGCTTACATTCTTTTAGTCTCCTCTAGTATTGACTCAGCGATCAGGAGGATTTGCGGATCCATGCCATGTGCTCAGTAGGTTTATGCCGGTAGTGTCTTTTTTAGTCGAGCTAAACTCCAAAGCGGCTTCTTCCCAATATCTTCACCAATTAGCATCAATAGCGTTTTACAAAGCAAATCCATAGCACTCTCTGGTCCGCAGCAAAAGCTATAAACCTTATAATCGTCGCTTATACCATCCGAGCATCTTGCCGTCGAGGGACTTGGTCCGGGAAACTTTTTCGCACCTCTGAGTAAGAAATCAGACATCGTCGTCTCAAATTTTCACATTTGTGCCGTTGGATCATAACCGCCAATGCCTCCTATTATTAATAATAGCACATCACAAGGGCTGTCTTTTGCAGACTGAGGCCAAACGATCGTTGGATCCGTTTATAGATATGGTAGCTCATCCCTGATCGTTCCCTTTTCCAGCTTCAAGAATTCTTCTTAGCCATTTTGTAAAGGAATCGCTTTGCTAAGCCGACAACGTGCTTGGGTCGACCGATCCTCAATTTCTTTAGGATTATATACGAAAGCATTTCTTCTTCCGCTTGAATCTTCTGTCGAGAGGATTGCCTTCCTTTTGATGTCGTCACGCTTAGCAAAAGGTTCGACTTGCTCAAAAGTGTCACCGCCAGTCGACCCGATCTAACAGGTCTGACTAATTGGGGCTGCCTTGACCTCTTGGTCGCTGCCCAAAATTTATAACTTCAGCGTTACACCGTCACTGGGGGCGCTGGTTATTAATTTCAGCCACACTGTTGAAATTCTGTAATAAGGTATTATTACAATTGAAATACTCCGCTATTAGAAAACACGTCCGTTCAGTTCGACGGTTGAATAGTATCTGGCCTGTTGGTGTCATTGAATCCAAAAAATCTATGTAAGTGTCCAGCCTGCAAAGTTAGAAAATGTAAGCCACGACAACCCCAAATATCACCATTGCCTGTGGAAAGAGTGACGCCATACGTGAGAGCCTTCACATACACTGGACTTGACTATTTTGGCCCAGTGAACGTAACCATCCGTCGACAACGATAAAAAAGGTGGGTGGCGCTTTTTACTTGCCTTACAACCCGTGCCGTCCACTTGGAGATTGCTACTGACATGTCTCAGTGAGCCTTCATGCGTATTTCGGAATATGTTGTAATCGAAGGAGGGTGTCGCCAGTATCCATGAAGCAAGTGGAGTTGTGAAACGGCAAAGAACTACGAGGTTAAATACATTTTTTAATATATAATTTATCTTCAAGTTTGCGGCAATGGCGCAAATGGATATTTAACCACCCCCTTGAACCACACGCGAAGGTGGTGTTTGGGAGGGCTGAGTGCAGTCGGCGAACGGAAGGCATTGTAAGCGAGATGTTAAGAATGTAACAGTCACCGCAAACTTAACACTCCTGCCACAATCTTTTTTAAATTGAGGCGGAAAACTATGGTCAACTCAAGACCGTTGCTCACTGCTCCTTGTGACCGCCAGAAACCCAGACCCTTTGACTCCACAATCCATTTTTTGTTGCGGATTACACAATTTCAACACAAACTCCAGCAACCATACAGTGAGCCCGCAGGTTGAAGTTTCTGTGTCTTCGGAAGCAGTGGCGTGTGGTGCAGTAACTTGAAAAGATGGCTTTCAAGAATATCTTCCAGAGATGACCTGAAGGACGAAAATGGTGTTTTGTCATCACAAACCTCTTGAGTGGTGGGCTGCCTGGTGCCATCTGTGACCCGATCTGCAAGAAGCCAATGCAAACAGAGAACGTGTTATAGAGTTGCATCCAGGGCAAAGACGGTGGTTGCGGGCGGTTCAGCTGAAAGTTTTCGCACTGAAATTAGGTTATGGTTAGGTTGCTGATTCCATGTTGAACGCTCCAATGACAAGGGACCTCCGTTTTTCATAGCCGAGTCCGAATGACGTTCCACGTTGCAGTGAACCACTTAGAAAAGCGTTAGAAAACCCCAGAAAATGCGAAACCAGCACTTACTGAGGTTGGACAATGCACCGCTGAAAAACTTTTGGCTGTTTCGTCATAGAAGCAGGAATCGAACCCACGACCCTTGGGTATGCAAAAGGGGGCATGCCTAACCATTGCACCACGGTGGCTCCCAAGTTCGCACTTGATGTGGTGTTTATCGTAGACCGTCTCCAATTGGCCATCCTTGATGTGGAAGAGCGGTCGGAATCCTCCCCCTCTGGGTCGTTCACGATGGGACTGGGGAATCGCTTAATTGAAGGGCAACCCTAAAGGCTGAGGTGGCACCTATTTAACGAATGTCAAATGAAAAGCCTGGTTCGACAAAGAAATTTCCCAAGCTTGTTGCCAATTCGCTCATTTTGTTTGTTTTTGTTGTAAATCGAATAATGTGGTTTGTCATATAAAGTAAGCGCCCTTCAGGCCCATATAAAACGAACTCTTTATTTGTTCACCGCAAAACATTGAATAAAACTACCATATAACCATACAAGTCCATAACAATACATCATAATTATACACGATCGACGAAATTAAATAAAGGCCATCGTCTATAAATTTTCAAACCTATCTCTCAGCCGTGGTTATTATTTTGAAAGGCGCCAAACAAGGGTGTTTTATCTCTGTGGATCAAAGAGAAAATCAACGTAGGTAGTAAAGTTGAGTTATATACAATGCGCGTTAATCCGTGCGTTGATGGAAAGGGTGTTGCATTGTTCAGTTTTAAGGTGTGTAAGTATGTTGGTTTTCGAGTGAAAACTACTTTAATTTTCGCGCGATTACTTTCTGAAATAATCAAAATTATAATTGAAAGCAGACAGCATATCCTGTAAAGGTCTTGACGAAAAATCTAGAGTAACAACGAAATTGCACATCAATTTGAGTTAATTTATCTGCTTTATATTGAAAGCTGTTTTAAAATAAAGGTAACACGGCGAAAATTTTTCAACGCGAAAAGCAGAACATAGTACTTACCTTTAAGCACTCTAACAAAACTTATTGATTTCAAATCGAATATGTAAAGTAAAAAAAAATTGGCGAAAAGCCTAGTTTCGAATATCGACATCTGAAAATGTATTTGTCCTTATGCTGAGCAATTTTTCGATGAAGATGAATAAATTCTCCGTTTTTTGCGTATTTTGGTAAAAACAGTGACAATTTAGCAGAAAATATTAAGTAAAATTTTGTCGGAAGAGCGTAGTTTACGAGATAACCCGACCCTAAGAAATTGGGTGTATAGGTGGCCGCGCCGCCGGCGATTGTGAGCACTTTTTCCGTATGGAAAGGGTCAAAGTGGGCTAACGCGCACCCAAGAGAGGATAGGTAGGCCGGCGCTTCTCCCGGTTTAACTTTCTCCTATGGACGGGCTCCATAAGTGGCCTAACGCGACCAAAGAGGGAATAGGTGACGGCCTTCGGCCGGTGGTTTTTGAGACTTCTGCTCCATGGTACAAGAGGCCAAAGATGGGCTTAACGCGAACTCCAGGCACTTCTCCGGAGTCATGTTATTCTAAATATATTACTTTATAGGAGGTGATTTTGGTGCGATGGATAGCTAAATCTAATATACGTTGGCAATGAAAACTTTTAGGGGCCCGTATACTCGAAAATTGGAAAAGTATACACGCTGGCCAAAAATTGGACCAATCGGACCATTTGTACTAAAGTAGATTTAAGCCGAATACCGAATTTTTTGTAATAACAAAACTAATTTCAAGTTGTCATTGAATAAACTGGCTCATTTTATTGTCGAGAAATCCATATGCGTTTTCAATCTGGAAGACATCATAAGGTAACGCTTTTGGATGGAGACGCACCTCTATCGTACTGTTTATCCGACCGTGTAAGGTCCCAACAAAAATCTGTATAGATTGCTGGCAAAATAGGTTTTCTGTTTGGAAATAAAATGGCGTATATGATAATCAGTAGTTTACATTTTTCGATTAGAAGTACGAAAAATGTGTTCTCATGTTTGAGTCAAAACCAGTTATAGAGAAGTGGGAAGGGTGATGTTTTGGCAAAGGTACCCACCATTCGTGATCTTGGAGTATTTTTTGATGCAGACATGTCTTTCATATCACATATTTGAAAAATTGTGTACAAAGCATTTGTTAGGTCTAGATTGGAGTATGCTTCAATGCTTGATGTCCGCCTTGAAATAATCAAATAGCTCGTGAAGTAAGAGCACAATGAGTATTTGTTAAATATGCCTTGAAATCTCTCCCAATAAGGTACCCTTCCAGTTACTTTTCCAAATGTTGATATTTTTGAAATTCCTCTACACCGCGTGAGATCTGCTTCACATAGTCGGCAGACGCATGTTTTTGTTTAACATAAATTCTATTAACTCGAAATTTCAAAAGAAATTTGGGAAGCATTTGGAAAAAGATTTTAGATTATACTTTGCTACAAAATTTTGTTAATACATTAAGGCCGGTACTCTGTTCGGTTTTCGCGTTGAAACTCCATACAAAACCAAAAA
>PGFW01012333.1:2455-21184 GCA_003123925.1 Haematobia irritans | reverse complement strand
AGTTCGATTACTGCTGCATGTTTATGGGATCGATAACACATTTACCGATTATTTAGTCATCGCCGACAAGTCGTATCGATCCGACACACTGTAAGATTCTATACAAACACTGACATTCCGTCCGGAATAACTGATAGTCGAAGCCGGAATTGAACCCACCACCTTGTGTATGCAAGGCGGGCATGCTAACCTTTTGCACCACGGTGGCTCCCAAACTCTGGTATAAACTCTTGTATAATTTATTCGGCAAAGAGATTAACCCTGCCAGAATTTCAAAGCTAAATTTCATCTTCATCGCTACCACAGACACGTAAATGATACTACAACAATCGCCAACTGTGATGGGGGAAGCGTATCAAAAAGTACGAAATAACAATAGTGATGGCAAAATACCTTCATGTAGTATTTTGCCTTCCAACTATTATTACAAGAGCCATTTAATATTTTGTGAAGCGCTAAGCGCAACTAGCTTATTATAATTTATTTAATTAAAAACGAAAATGAAGTGCTGAAAACATAGTTATTTCGCTTAAAATTGTGAAAGGTATATTGGTGAGCCATTTTCGAATCGGGTTCGATTCCTGCTACGATGGAACACCAAAAATTTTTCAGCGGTGGATTATCCCACCTCAGTAAGTGTGTAAATATAACCATAGCGATAGGCGGTAGGCGAACACTTATTTACGTGTATTTCTTATGGGAAGCCCAAAAATCCGCCGACGGGCAATACCGTGACGGCTAGCGGCGTGTCGCTAATTAAAACTTATTCTAACTCCTTGGCGAAAACTGGTATAGTGTTGGCCATCGCTTATCAATTTTTTTTAACTCACCACTAGGAATTTGCTGTTGCCTGGACACGTGTAGATTATTTTTTTCCTGAAATAACTCAACAAATAACAAGCCATTGTTATGTTTTATTCAACTTCATTGTTTAATATTGTCAAAGCATGCTGTATTGACGAACTAAACGCTAGGAAACGTGAAAAAGGGAATTATTCGCCGTCAAGCTTATTGTATTTGCCGTTGCGGCAAAAATGTTTCGCCTACCGCCTATCGCTATGGTTATAATTTTACACACTAATGCTGGTGACATTTCTGAAGGTTTCAAAGCTTCTCTAAGTGATTACACTGGAATGTGGAACGCCGTTCGGACTCGGCTATAAAAAGGAGGTCCCTTGTCATTGAGCTTAATATGAACTCGGGCAAGACTCAGTGCTAAGAGAGAAGTTCACCACTGTGGTATCACAATGGACTGAATAGTCTAAGTGAGCCTGATATATCGGGTTGCCACATAACCTAAACAAACCTTCCCCCATCACAGTTGACGATTGTTGCAGTGTCACTTACGAGTCTGTGGTAGCGATGAGGATGAAATGGAACTTTTAAATGCTGGCAGGGTATATATTCTGGGTCGTGGTAAAATTCTGAGTCGATGTAAGTATGTCCGTCTGTCTGTTGAAATCACGCTAACATCCGAACGAATCATTCTATCGACTTAATGGCAACGGGAGAGAACGCCAGAGAAATAAAAGAACATTAAATATGCAATAATGAACGTTTGAAAACAGTTGACCAATAAATCCAAAATAAATACCATGTCTATGTATTTGGGCAATCTTTCATCAACTAAAGAGACAAATTATAGTCTTTGGAAAGCAACACGCCAATTTAATCAGACACCTCCAAAAATACCACCAATTAAAAAAGAAGATGGCACCAGGGCTCGATGAAATGAAGAGAAGGCTGAATTATTCGCAAATCACTTCTCAAACATATTCAACCTTTTAGATAGTAGAACTAGCAACGAAGATTATTCGCCTAATAGATAAAATAGACAGTGTTAAGGCCGGTACTATGTTCATTCTTGCGAAAAATTTTTATGGAAACCATTATTTCGCACATAGAAAGCGGCGTTTTTTTAGGTAGCTTGGAGCGCTATTTTACAGGGAGCGAGATTGGATTAAGTTGGTGGTTGTTGCTTGTTTTTACAAAATAAGACATTTTATTTTTCCTTGGGCAATTGATCTGCTATTCCTTTGATGCTTTGTATAGGTTTCGGAACAAAAAATATCGGTCCGCTGTTTGAATTTATAAACCCGCACAAATAGCTTTTTAATAAATAAATTATTTCTTAATTCACATTGCAAATGGCGCCGTGCTATAAACGTCAGTTTTTCAACACGAAAAAAACAAGTATCACAAATGGAAAAAATTTCGCAAATTTTTCGCATTTTTTGGTTTTGTATGGAGTTTCAACGCGAAAACCGAACAGAGTACCGGCCTTTACTATAAAACCAGCAACTCTTAAAGAACTTGAATTCATTATTTCAAAGGATTTAAGTTCTAAAAAAGCTCCTGGGTATGACTTACTGACCGGAAATATATTTAAAAAACTCCCACAAGTAGCCACAAAAAATTATTATACATAATAAATGCATGCTTTAGACTTAGGCACGTTCCGCTCGAATGGAAAGTAGCTGAAATCATAGTTATCCAAAAACCTGACAAACCTGAAAACGAATTAACTTCTTTTAGGCCGATATCCCTGCTTCCAGTTATGTCAAAAATATTTGAAAAGCTTCTTCTAAAAAGATTACGACCAATTCTAAGCAGTAGACTTTTGATTCCAGATCACCAATTTGGTTTCAGGAATAACCACTCGACAATACAACAAGTGCATCGCATAGTCGATGTAGCAGAAATAGCTCTAGAAAAGAAATGCATTTGTTCCGCCGCATTCCTACACCCTCACAAAAAATCGCTTCTGTAACATATTTTCCCAAACATATTTTGCTTCAAGCATATACATTTAGGGGTATTGCCCAAACATTTATGTAGTTGATCCTTACCAATATATAATATGTTTGAAGCATATTGGCTCAAACAAATATGTTTAGTGTTTGGGTAGTCTAAGTTCCAAATTTTGTATTTTTGCATCAAATGTCAATATTGTTGTCTTCCAAAAAACAATATGTTATTATGTGACCATTATGATCGTTTGGGAAAGCATTTTTGCACCCAAAAATATTATGATGCTTAAAAAAATTCTCTCCGAAACCAATATTGTGCTCAAAATATTTATTTATTTAATATATTTACAATCAGTAATGAATTATGAAAATAAACAGGTAATATAGGTGCTAACAGCGTAGCCGTTTTTCGACCTGAATGCTCAAAATTTTGTTTCTGCCCAATTGTATATTCCCGACATCTTTCTCACTTCCACGAGAATTTTTTAGTTCTTAGCACCTTTTTTCTGTAATACAAACATTGTAGAAGAATTATTTCAATTTTATGAGTTTTTTTTATTTTAATTTTACCATTTGCCGGACGGGGATTCGAACAGCGGACCACACAGTTTGTACGGATCAAAGAATAGCATGATTCAATGTTGCTCACAAGGAAAAATAAAATGTTAATTTTGTAATAACAAGCAACGACCACCAACTTAATTCAATATCGCTCCCTGTTAAATAGCGCTCCAAGCTACTAAACACATATTATGTTTTAGGCTATTTCTAAATTAATATATGTTTGCATCCAAGCATCTTGATATTTAACCAAACATTTTATGTCCCAAACATAATATGTTCTAACATATTAACATATAATGCCCAAACATGTTTATGCTATTTTATGAACATTATATGCTTGCACTCAAAATATTGTGTTTAAAAGTTTGTGTTCCAAACATATAATGTTTATAGCCAAACATATGAAAAACAGTCTTTTTCAACCGTGTAGATGTAGGCCAAGCTTTCGATAAAGTTTGGCATCAAGGGATTTTGGCTAAACTACAAAAAGATCTACCAAAAGAATTTTATGAAATTCTAAAATCATACCTTCAAGACAGATACTTCAGAGTAAGAATAGAAAGTAAATATCAAACTCTATCCAATAAAAGCTGGTGTACCCCCAGGGAGTTTGTACCTTGGCTCCCAATATTGTATCTATATACACTAGAGATATACCAACCACGAATACGAGCAGATAATTGCCAACATTTGCCGATAGGACACAGCCGCTACTTACGATAGCAAATACATGAAAAACAGAAGCCACAAAAAAGTTACAAACGATTTTATCAACATTCCTGCTTTTGGATAAAACAAGCGCGAGAATGCACTTATAATGGAGAGTAAATCGGTACACATGTTTAATTCACAACAGCGGAAATTATTCATACCCACTATGACATAAAACGTACTGTAGTACCCTATGCAAATTACAGCAAAAATATCTGGGCAGACTTCTTGACACCAAATTACAAATGGAAAGAGCATGTAAAGAAGAAAAATAAGGAAATGAAAATAAAATTCTCCGAGATATATTGGATGTTAGTGGACCACAGGGTATCAATACAAAATAAAATCTTACTATACAATCAGATAATTAAACCAGTGTGGACCTACGGAATTCAGCTCTGGGGTTGTGCTGCTAAAGAACACTTAGCGAAGATTCAAAAAACCCAAAACCAAATTCTTTGTACCATTACTCATGCCCCTTGGTACATTCGCAACCAGGACCTTCACCGTGACCTGGGAATTCGAACAATTGAGGAGGAAATAACCCTCAACGCACAAAAATATGCAGAAAAACAGTACTGCCATGAAAATTTGCCGACTTGAATAATTATGTCCGCAATTTATCATCTGACAGAAGGACAATTCCCATGGAACTTATGTTCTTTCGAATATAATATAGAATTCATTATTTGAGCTTAGTAATTGTACTATACTCAACAAATATATACATACTTGGTTAAAATTTCTAGTATAAGACTTATACATTATGTTATCAAAAAATTACTAGAATGAGTAAGCGACTCAGTTGAATAACATTCCAAATAAAAAAAAAAAATCTATCGACTTGAAGCTTGGCATTAACAGTAGTTGTATTGATGTAGTCGAATGTATTGCAAATTGGGCCATATCGGGACTACTGTTTACGTATTAGCCCCCATATAAACCGACCCCTAGACTTGGCTTTGCGTAGCTCTTGGAGGAGAAAAATTCACACCGACCCGTTAAAATTTCGTATGTGCCGTGTAAGTATATGCGTCTCTAACGAACCATGCAAAAATTGCCGTCCAATCGGTTCCATAATTATGTATAGCCCCCATATAAACCGATCCCAGAGTGACTTCGGTGCCTCCTTGAAGGCAGCCCAACAACTCATCCGATCTGCGCTTTGAAATTAGTACTGTGGACGTTAGGAATATGGTCTCCAACAACCATTCAAAAATTGGTCCATATCAGTCCATAATTATATATAGCCCCCATATAAACCGATCCCCAGATTTGACCTCCGGAGCCTCTTGGAGGAGCAAAATTCATCCGATCTGGTTGAAATTTCATACGTGGAGTTAGTATATAGTATTCTACACAAGATCCAAAAATTGGTCCACTATCGGTCGCATTAATTATATATTAGCCCCATCATAAGCGTAGCGAAGGCCTCTTGGGAGGGGGCCCTTAGACCCCCAGGAAAATTTAGCCCCCCCCAGATTTGAACTCTATTTATGATTTCCATTTTTCAATAAATGTCAATAGTTTATAGTACAACTTAAACAAGTATATACAATTCGAACAAAGTTCCGCTAAAGACTTTCACGGAACATCGAGTTTATTTGGGTTGTGGTAGCAGTTGCCGTGGCAATGTTCGAAATTCAGATATTTATGAAATAAAGCTGTGCCGTTGACCTTTTCGATTGAATTTAGTCTTAGTCAGATATAATTAAAAAAATAGTAATTGCTATTAAAATAATTCTTTCAAATAATTAAATATCTTAATAATTTGCTGCGAACAAACGTCGCCAAAAAAGTTAGTGAAAATGTCTTTTTGGTCTAGAAGTGGTGCAAATCTTATGCCTTCGGACTTAACTCATAATGTGCACAATAAATGGGATATGTTCTCAACTTTAATATAACCCTAATCTTGGTTGAATTTGAGCATTTTTCAAACGTTTGCGTTTATTGGGTATAATTGTTTTTGGAATGGATAAATGTATGTATCTGAATTGTAATTGAATACACGTATTGGCGTGTAATGTGTACATTAGAAATACTACCTTATTCGCGGACATGTGAACATGACAGTGACCAGTGTGGCAACACATGATTCAGGTTGTAAGAATAAATTACGGTCCCTCTGTCTGTTTGTTCCTTTCACTCACATGGCGCTTATGCGAGTATGACATAAACGTCAAATTTAACATACTATTGTTGTTTCTTTCGAACAAATCGTGTTCTATTCCGTCATTCCCCTTGAAAACTAGATGGCAACTACAATAATAATTAGAACAATACGACAACTTTGCAAATTTTGTCAAACAAAGTTGCACAACATATATACGACGGCGTAAAGGTTTGGGTTTTGCGTTGGCCGTTGCCGGTGCCTCTTAACTGCTTGACAATTTAATTATTCTTTTAAACTTCAATTGGAGTTTACTGCTGTCAATAACCATATAGGCAAGTGCAGTCACATGTAAGTGTGAAAACTGGACATAGTGACAACTTTTAATATGAATTGTAGCAGGTAGCTTATCATTATTATGACATTCTCCAACTTTTCTATAAAAATCTTCAATATTGACCGGAATACAATTAATGCTTTATGGAATCATCGATAAAATTTGTCGATTTTTAATTTCTTTTAATTTACCTTTTAATATTTTAATACATTGAAGGCATTTTTCTGACACGACCTAAGTATAACTTTGTCAATGAATGTGGCGGCTCAACGCCGTTATCTCTTAATCAGCTTTGATTGCTCAGACCTCATGGTCTTTCATTGAATCATCACAATTGACACCTATGGCAACACAATCCATGTGGTGTTGCCACATGCACACGTTCTGCATAGAGCCGAATTGATTCGTTCATTTATTTACTATTGTCGTGCACGGAAAGAAAACGATTTTCTTACTAACGCTTATATAGTTTTTTTTTTATTTCACACATGAAATAAAAGTGAACAAAGAAACCCAACCAAGAAATATTAAAAATCATTTTTAATAAAACAATGTAAAGAAACCAACTACAACTAGTTTAATATATTGCTCGGATAAAACACCTATTCCAAAATCCCTAGAGAAATTCCAACAAATTGAAAACGAAGAAACGTGAAAAACGTGTGTGCTCCATTGCGCTGAATAAAAAAACCCAAAACCCCTAAAACAAAAAAAAATTGTTCAATTAAAGGGAACTAAGCAAAAATAAAAAGAAAAAAATCAAACAGAAAAATAGTTACGTGAAATAAAAACTGCAAGAAGGAAATGGGACGGGCGTCTCGTCACCTCATCACCAACATCATTCAACGTGTGCATTATTCAAGTGTCGTTTTTTTATATGTCTATTAGTAGTTTGTGTGGTGTAACAATTCAACAATCGGCAACCGATAAAAGTTTTTTTTTTTTAACAAACCATTTGAAAGTCGACCAGATATTGTTCATATTGTCAACTTAAAGAATATAATTTTTTTAATTTTGCCGAAAAGAAAAAGTCCAACTAAATATTTAAGATAATTCAATGAAAAAACCTGCTAAGAAGTACATTCGACGTCGACGACAACACCACCAGCAAACGCAACGTGAATATGTAAAAAGAATCACGAAAGAAGATAGTAAAAAGAGAAACGAAACGAAAAGTAATCCAGCAAAGCAAGATTGAGAAGAGAAAAGCATGAAGAAATAAAAATTCATAGCAAACTCACACACACACATACACAAACCCACAAGCGAAAAGCCTAAAAAGCAAGGCACGCACACACCAACCAACTGTCAAAAGACAAACAGCATTGCAAGAAACGTAGTATGGGCGGAGGGGAACTGGAAATTCACGAGTAGAATAAAAAAAAACAACGCCTGCTTTGTTGGTGTGCTTGCTGCCTTGTCGGCATTTCGATTTCTTTTTTTTTTTAATTATATTTTACTGAAATTTTTAGTTAATTTTTTTTTTGAAGAAGTTCAAGCAAATAACAGTTTTTTTCTTAGATATTTTTATTTTGCAAAAATTTAGTGAGAGACTCCATGTGGGGATTTCGCAAGTTGAATAAACTGGTAATCTCCCCACAAAAGTAGCAGCAGCTACAACGACTGCAACAACACGTTTCTTAAAATTGCCAACGTTTACAATTGGAAAAGTCCATGCAATTAATCTCCGTCACAATAAGAAGGGATATATGTATTGGTGTTTTTCTTTTAATTTTTTTTTACACGATATTAATTTCTTGTTTTTTTTGTAATTTTTTTGCATTTTCTTCCTCTTCCTTCTGTTTGACATTTCATTATAATTGTGAACATATAAATCTAAAACGAAAAAGAAGAAGAACGTGACATAAAGAAAAAAATATCACAAATATTTGAAACAAATCGAAGAAAACACGAAACAATAATTTAAAAAATAAGATTATAAAAAAAATCATTTGCACTCAACGAAGTGATAAAAGATACGAGAAAGATTTTTTTGTAAAAAAAAAACCAAACAACAAAGAAATAAGTTGGGGAAATCTGAGTTTTTGTGTTTGCTGCAGTGTAAAAAAGAAATTTTTTTATAAGGCGAAGCAAAATACGAAAAGCAATTTGAAAAAAAATATTGCAAAATAACATCATCATCAGCAACAAACGTACAAAATTGTGAGAGCAGAGATTGTGTGTGAGTGTGCGAAGAAGTAGAATACGGGAAATTTGAGGAAATATTCGCTCCCCTTCAAACAGAGGATATTAGAGCAGAAAAGAAACTCAAGTTTAGAGTAGAAAGAAGAAGAAGAAGAATTTGGTGGTTCAACAAAAACGATTGCAACGACAGCATTACATTGCACATTTGTTACCGTTACTTTCGTTGCAATTTTCTCCTACACCTTCTATATACTCTCCTACTACTACTACTCCCCCTCTTTGTATTTACTTTCGGGCAACTCCCCCTCTATTCAACATAAAATACTCCCTCATAAACGCGCAACAAATCGGGAGATCTATTCTTACTACTCTGCAAGACTACTGCGAATAATTACTGCTGTCTAAGCAAGAAAAAGAGAAGACCACCAAAAGCAACAACACCACCACACAAATCCAAAACTAAGAAACCAAAAAGGAAGCGGTAAGTTTGTCTTAATTCTTTGTTCGAAAATAGAAGAAAATTATTAGTATTGATTTGACAACTCGATTCCCATTCTCAATTTTATTGGAAGAGAATGGGAATCGAGTTGTCAAATCATAACTAATAATTTTCTTCTATTTTCGAACAAAGAATTAACAAACTTACCGCTTCCTTTTTGGTTTCTTAGTTTTGGATTTGTGTGGTGGTGTTGTTGCTTTTGGTGGTCTTCTCTTTTTCTTGCTTAGACAGCAGTAATTATTCGCAGTAGTCTTGCAGAGTAGTAAGAATAGATCTCCCGATTTGTTGCGCGTTTATGAGGGAGTATTTTATGTTGAATAGAGGGGAGTTGCCCGAAAGTAAATACAAAGAGGGGGAGTAGTAGTAGTAGGAGAGTATATAGAAGGTGTAGGAAAAAAATTGCAACGAAAGTAACGGTAACAAATGTGCAATGTAATTGCTGTCGTTGCAATCGTTTTTGTTGAACCACCAAATTCTTCTTCTTCTTCTTTCTACTCTAAACTTGAGTTTCTTTTCTGCTCTAATATCCTCTGTTTGAAGGGGAGCGAATATTTCCTCAAATTTCCCGTATTCTACTTCTTCGCACTCACACACAATCTCTGCTCTCACAATTTTGTACGTTTGTTGCTGATGATGATGTTATTTTGCAATATTTTTTTCAAATTGCTTTTCGTATTTTGCTTCGCCTTATAAAAAATTTCTTTTTTACACTGCAGCAACACAAAAAACTCAGATTTCCCCAACTTATTTCTTTGTTGTTGGTTTTTTTTTTACAAAAAAATCTTTCTCGTATCTTTTATCACTTCGTTGAGTGCAAATGATTTTTTTATAATCTTATTTTTTAAATTATTGTTTCGTGTTTTCTTCGATTTGTTTCAAATATTTGTGATATTTTTTCTTTATGTCACGTTCTTCTTCTTTTTCGTTTTAGATTTATATGTTCACAATTATAATGAAATGTCAAACAGAAGGAAGAGGAAGAAAATGCAAAAAAATTACAAAAAAACAAGAAATTAATATCGTGTAAAAAAAAATTAAAAGAAAAACACCAATACATATATCCCTTCTTATTGTGACGGAGATTAATTGCAATGGACTTTTCCAATTGTAAACGTTGGCAATTTTAAGAAACGTGTTGTTGCAGTCGTTGTAGCTGCTGCACTACTTTTGTTGGGCGAGATTTACCAGTTTATTCAAACTTGCGAAATCCCCCACATGGAGATCCTCTCACTAAATTTTTGCAAAATATAAAATATCCTAGAGAAAAAAAACTGTTATTTTGTGCTTGGAACTTCTTCAAAAAAAAAATTAACTAAAAATTCAGTAAAAATATAATTAAAAAAAAAAAGAAATCGAAATGCCGACAAGGCAGCCAAGCACACCAACAAAGCAGGCGTTGTTTTTTTTTTATTCTACTCGTGAATTTCGCAGTCCCCCTCCGCCCATAACTACGCTTTCCTTGGCAATGCTGTTTTGTCGCTTTTTGACAGTGTGTTTTGGTGTGTGCGTGCCTTGCCTTTTTAGGCTTTTCGCTTGTGGGTTTGTGTAATGTGTGTGCTGTGAGTTTTGCTAAATGAATTTTTATTTCTTCATGCTTTTCTCTTCTCAATCTTGCTTGCTGGATTAACTTTCGTTTCGTTTCTTTTATTACTAATCTTCTTTCGTGATTCCTGTTTACATATTCAGCGTTGGGCGATTTGCTGGTGCGTGTTGTCGTCGACGTCGAATGTACTTCTTAGCAGGTTTTTTTCATTGAATTATCTTTAAATATTTAGTTGGACTTTTTTTCTTTTCGGCAAAAATTATAAAAAATTATATTCCTTTAAGTTGCACAATATGAACAATAATTCTGGTCGACTTTCAATGGTTTGTTAAAAAAAAAATTTATCGTTGCCGTATTGTTGAAATTGTTACACCACACAAACTACTAATAACATATAAAAAAAACGACAACTTGAATAATGCACACGTTGAATGATGTTTGGTTGATGAGGCTGGACCGAGAACGCCCGTCCATTTCCTTTCTTGCAGTTTTTATTTCACGTAACTATTTTTCTGTTTGAATTTTTTTCTTTTTATTTTTGCTTAGTTCCTTTAATTGAAGCAATTTTTTTTTGTTTTAGGGGTTTCTGGGTTTTTTATTGACAGTCGCAATGGAGCACACATTGGGCGTTTTTTCACGTTTTCTTACGTTTCAATTTGGTTGGAAATTTCTCTAAGGGATTTTGAGAATAGGTGTTTTATCCGAAGCATAATAGTATTAGAACTAGTTGTAGTTGTTTCTTTACATTGTTTTTAAATTAAATGATTTTTAATATTTCCTTGGTATGGGTTTCTTTGTTCACTTTTATTTCATGTTGTGAAATAAAAAGAAAACTATATAAGCGTTAGTAAGAAATCGTTTTCTTGGACGTGCACGACAATAGTAAATAAATGAACGAATCAATTTCGGAGCTCTATGCAGAACGTGTGCATAGTGGCAACACCACATGGATTGTGGATTGCCAATAGGTGTCAATTGTGATGATTCATGAAAAGACCATGAGGTCTAGAGCAAATCAAGCCTGATTATAGAGATAACGGCGTTGAGCCGCCGACAGTTCATTGACAAAAGTTATGACTTAGGTCGTGATCAGAAAAATGCCTTCAATGTATTAAATATTATAAAGGTAAATTTAAGAGAAATCTAAAAAATCCAGACAAATTTTATCGATGATTCCAATAAAAGCATTAATTGTATTTCCGGTCAATATTGCAGATTTTTATAGAAAAGTTTGGAGATGTCATAATAACTGAATAAGCTACCTGCTACAATTGCCATATTAAAACAGTTGTCAGCTCAGTCCAGTTTTTGCACACCTTAACATGTGACTGCACGTTGTCTTATGGTTATTGACAGCAGTAAATCCAATTGAAGTATTAAAAGAATAATTAAATTTGTCGAAGCAGTTAACGAGTGCACCAGCGCAAACGGGCCAGCAACAACCCAAACCTTTTACGCGTCGTATTATATGTTGTGCAGAACTTTGTTTGGACTAAAAAAATTTGCAAAAGTTGTCGTACTTGTTCTAAATTATTGATTGTATGCTCTAGTTTTCAAGGGGAATGAACGGAGATAGAACACGAATTGTGTTCGAATAAGTAAACAAACAATAGTATGTTAAATTTGACGTTTATGTCATACTCGCATAAAGCGCCATGTGAGTGAAAAGAACCAAACAGACAGAGGGAGCCGTAATTGTATTCTTACACCTGAATCATGATGTTGGCCACACTGGTCACTGTCCATGTTCACATGTCCGCGAAATAAGGTAGTATTTGTAATGTCACATTACACTGGCACAAAATACTGTATTCAATTAACAACATTCAGATACATAAACATTTATGCCATTCCAAAACAATTAATAACCCCAATAAAACGCAAAACGTTTGAAAAAAATGCTCAAAATTCAACCAAGATTAGGGTTATATTAAAGTTGATGAACATATACCCTTTATTGTGCACATTATGAGTTAAGTCCGAAGCATAATCGATACTGCTGCATGCTTTATGGGATCCGATAACACATTTACGATTATTTTAGTCATCGCCAGACAAGTCGTACTCGATCCCGACCACTGTAAGATTCTGATACAAACACTGACGATTCCGTCCGGCAATATGATAGTCGAAGCCGGAATTGAACCCACCACCTTGTGTAGTGCAAGGCGGGCATGCGCTAACCTATTGCACCAAACGGGTGGCTCGCCAAACTCTGGTATAAACTCTTGTATAATTTATCTCGGCAAAGAGAATAATCCTGCAGAATTTCAAAGCTAAATTTCATCTTCATCGACTACCACAAAGTGTGGGCGTATAATGATACTACATACAATTGCCAACTGTGAATGGGGGAAGCGTATCAAAAAGTACGAAATACAATAAGTGATGGCAAAATACTTCAATGTAGTAATTTTGCCTTCACTATTATTACAAGAGCCATTTAATATTTTGTGAAGCGCTATAAGCGCAACAGCTTAATTATAATTTATTTAATTAAAACGAAAATGAAGTGCTGAAAACATAAGTTATCTTCGCTTAAAATTGTGATAAGTATACTTGGTGAGCCTTTTCGATCGGGTTCGATTCCTGCTACGATGGAACACCAAAAATTTTTAAGTGGAAGGGGGGTGGATTATCCGCAACCTTAGTAAGTGTGTAAATATACCATACGCGATAGGCGGTAGGCGAACACTTATTTAACGTGTATTTCTATGGGAAGTCCCAAATCCGCGAAACGGGAATACCGTGAACGGCTAAGCGGCGGTGTACGCTAAATTAACTTAATTCTAACTCGCACTTGGCGAAAAACTGGTTATATGTGTTTTGCCATCGCTTATCGAATTTTTTTTAACTCACCACTAGAATTGCTGTGCCTGGACACGTGTAGATTATTTTTTTCCTGAAATAACTTCAACAAATAACAAGCCATTGTATGTTTTATTCAACTTCAATTTGTTTAATATTGTCAGGCAATGCTGTATTGACAAACCTAAAACGCTAGGAAAACGTGAAAAAGAGGAATTATTCGCCGTCAAGCTTATTGTTTTTGCCGTTGGCGGCAAAAATGTTTCGGCCTACCGCCTATCGCTATGGTTTAGTATTTCACAACATAATGCTGTGACATTTCTGAAGGTTTCAAAAGCTTCTCTAAAAAAAGTGATTTACACTGGAATGTGGAACGCCGTTCGGACTCGGCTATAAAAAGGAGGTCGCCTTTGTCATTGAGCTTAATATGAACTCGGGCAGGCACTCAGGTGCGTAAGAGAGAAGTTCACCACTGTGGTATCACAATGGACTGAATAGTGCTAAGTGACGAGCCTGATATATCGGGTTTGCGCAACATAAACCTAGAACAAACGCTTCCCCATCACAGTTGACGATTGGTGCAGTGTCAATTACGAGTCCTGTGGATAGCGATGAGGATGAAATGGAAATTTTAATGCTGGCAGGGTTATAATACTTCTGGTTCGTGTAAAATTCTGAGTCGATGTAACGTATGCTCGTCTGTCTGTTTTGAAATCACGCTACATCCGGAACGAAAATCATTGCTACTCACTTAATGGCAAACGGGAGAGACGCAGAGAATAAAAAGAACATTAAATAGGTAATTAATGAACTGAAACAGTTTTGACCAATAAATCCCAAAAATAATACATGTTTCTATTGTATTTGGGCATCTTTCATCAACTAAAGAGACATAAATTATAGTCGTTTGGAAGCAACCAACGCCAAATTTAATCAGACAACTCCAAAAATACACCGAATTAAAAAAGAAGATGGCAGCACCAGGGCTCGATGAAATGAAGATGAGGCTGAAATTATTCGCAATCACTTCCTCATAGCCTATTTCAAACCTTTAGATAGTAGAATTACACCGAAAGATATTGGCCTAATAGATAAAATTAGACAGTGTTAGAGGCCGGTACTATGTCATTCTTGCGAAAAGACATTTTTATGGAAACCATTATTTGCACATGAGAAAGCGGCGTTTTTTTAGGTAGCGTTGAGCGCTATTTTACAGGGAGGCGAGATGTGGATTAAGTTGGTGGTTGATTGCTTGATTTTTTTAGCAAAATAACATTTTTTATTTTTGCCTATGGCATTGAATGTGCTATTCCTTTGATGCTTCTGTATAGTTTTCGGAACAAAAATATGGTCCGTGTTATTTGATTTATAAACCGCAGCAAATAGTTTTTAATAAATATAATTATGTTCTTAATTCACAATTGCAAATGCGCCGTGCTATAAAGCGTGCAGTTTTTCAACACGAAAAACAAAGTATGCACAAATGGAAAAAAATTTCGCAAATTTTTCGCATTTTTTGGTTTTGTATGAGAAGTTTCAACGCGAAACCGAACAGAGGTACCGGCCTATTACTGATAAAACCAAACCACAACTCTTAAAGAAACTTGAATTCATATAATTTCTAAAGGATTTAAAGTTCGTAAAAAAAGCTCCCTGGGTATGAACTTACTGACCGGAATATATTTAAACCAAAATCCCAGCAAGTAGCCACAAAAAATTATATACATAATAAATGCAATGCTTTTAGACTTAGGCAGCGTTCGCTGCGACATGGAAAGTAGGCTGAAATCATAGTTATCCAAAAACCTAGAACAAACTGAAAACGAATTAACTTCTTTTAGGCGATATCCCTGCTTCGAGTTATGTTCAAAAATATTTGAAAAGCTTCTTCGTAAAAAAGATTACGACCAATTCTAGCAGTAGACTTTTGATTCCAGATCACACAATTTGGTTTAGGAAAAATAAACCGACTTCGACAATACAAGCAAGATGCATCGCATAGTCGATGTAACAGAAAAATAGCTCTAAAAAGAATGCATTTGTTCCGCCGCATTCCTACACCCCTCACAAAAATCGGCTTCTGTAACATATTTTCGCCAAACATAATTTTTTCGCTTCAAGCATATATTTTAGGGTATTGCGCAAACATTTATATGTTTGATCTCTACGCGAATATATAGATAGTTATTGAAAGGCATATTGGCCTAAAAAAATATATGTTTGGGTAGTCTAAGTTCCAACATTTTTGTATTTTTGCATGCCAAATTCAAATATTGTGTCTTCCAAAAACAATATGTTATTGATGTGACCCATATAATATCGTTTTTGGAAGCATTTTGCACCGCACAAAATATTATGATGCTTAAAAAATTCTCCAAACAATATTGTGCTCAAAATTTATTTATATTAATTTAATATATTTAAATCATAATGAATAATGAAAATAGAACAGGCTAATATAGGTGCTAAACAACGTAGGTTTTGCGACCTGAATGCTCAAGAATTTTGTTTTCTGGCGCAAATTTATCATTCCCGCCGACTCTTCTCACTTCCACGAGATTTTTTAGTTCTTAGCCATTTTTCCTGTAATACAAACATTGTAGAAGAAATTAATTCACTTTATGATTTTTTTTATTTTGAATTTTACCTTTTGCCGGACGGGATTCGTAAACAGCGACCACACAGTTTGGTAGCGGATCAAAGAAGTACTGATCAACTTGCTCAACGGAAAATAAAATGTTAATTTTTGTAATAACGAAGCAACGACCAAACCAACTTAATTCATACTCGCTCCCTGTTAAATAGGCGCTCCAAGCTACTAAAAACACATATATGGTTTAATAAAGGCATTTCTAAATTAATATATGTTTGCATCAAGCACTTATAATTTTAGCAAACATTTTAATGTCCAAAACATAAATATGTCTAAAACATATGTAAATATATGCCCAAATGTTATGCTAGTTTATGAACAGTTATATGCTGCACTGCAAAAAAATATTGTGTTTAATAAGTTTGTGTTCCAGAACATAATAATGTTTATAGCCAAACACTTGAAAAACAGTCTTTTTGCAAACCGTGTAAGATGTAGGCCAAGCTTTCGATAAAGTTTGGCATCCAAGGGATTTTTGGCTAAAATACAAAAAGATACTACCAAGAATTTTATGAAATATCGTAAAATCTCACCATTCAAGAAAGATACTTCAGAGTAAGAATAGAAAGTAAATATTCAAATAACTCTATCAATAAAAGCTGGTGCTCCTCCAAGGGAGATGTACTTGTCCAAATATTTGTAATCTTATTATAACACTAGAGAATATACCAACCCACAACGATGCAGTAAGTTTGCAACATTTGCGCATGACGACAGCCGTAACTTAAATAGCAAAATACAGAAAAAGAAGCCAGCATAATAAGTTACAACGATTTTATCAAAGCATAGCCATGGCTTTGGATAAACAAGCGGAAGAATGCACTTAAAATGAGAGTAATCGGTAACCACTGTTATTGCACAAACAGGGAAATTATTCATACACCACTTATACCATAAAACGGTATGTAGTACCCTATGGCATAATAACAGAGCAAAAATATCTGGGCTGGAGCTCCTTGCACACCAGAATTAAAATAGGAAAGAGCCATGGTAAAGAAGAAAAATAGGAAAGAAAATAAAATTCTGACCGAGATACTATTGGATTGTTAGTGGAAGACCACAGGGTTATCATACAAAAATAAAATCTTAATATACAATCAGATAATTAAACCAGTGTGGGCAGCGCTACGGAATTCAGCTCTGGGGTTGTGGCTGCTAAAGAACACTTAGCGAAGATTCAAAAACCGCAAAACAAATTCTTTGTACCATTACTTCATGCCCCTTGGTACATTTCGCACCAAGGACTTCACCGTGACCTGGTGAAGTCGAACAATTGAAGGAGGAATGAGACCCTCAACGGCCAAAAATATGCAGAAAATACTAAGTAGCTGCCATGAAAAATTTGGACTTGAATAAATTGTCCGCAATTATAAAATCTGACAGATAGGACAATTCCCATGGACTTAGTTTTTCGAATAATAATATAGAATTTCATTATTTGAGCTATAGTAAATTGTAACTGATACTCAACAAATATATACATACTTGGTTTAAATTTTCTAGTATAAACTTATAACATTATGTTATCGAAAAATTAACTAAGAATGAAGTAAGGACTCAGTTGTAATAAATTCCAAATAAAAAAAAAAAATCTATCGACTTGAAGCTTTGGCATAAGTGTATGCTATTGAATGTAGGTGAATGGTATTTGCAAAATGGGCCATATCGACTATCTTTTACGTATAGCCTCCATATAAAATCCGACCCCATAAGACTTGGCTTGCGTAGCCTCTATTGGAGGAGAAAAATTCACCGAACCCGTTAAAATTTCGTAAATGTGGTGTAATAGTATTAGTGGTCTGCTAACAACCATGCAAAAATTGGTCCATAATCGTCATAATTATGTATAGCCCCCATATATAACCGTCCCAGAGTTGACCTTCGGTGCCTCTGAAGGCCAGCAAAACCATCCGATCTGGTTTGAAATTCAGTAATGTTGGGTTTAGAATTGGTCTCCGAACAACCATGTCAAAAATTGGTACCGCATATCAGTCATAATTATATATAGCGCCCTATATAAACGATCCCCAGATTTGACCGCTCCTGCTCCGGAGCCTCTTGGAGGAGCAAAAATTCATCCGATCTTGGTTGAAAAATTTCAGACGTGGAGTTAGTATATAGACTCTAACAACAGCATGCAAAAATTGGTCCATATCGGTCCATAATTATATATAGGCCCCATATAATGCCGTAGGAAGGCCTCTTGGGGAGGGGCTTAGACCCCCCAGAAACAATTTTAGCCCCCCTCCAGAATTTGTAAACTCTATTTATTGATTTTCCCATTTTTCAAGTAAATGTCAATAGTTTTTATAACAATTAAAACAAGTTATCAATCGAACAAAGTTCGCGCTAAAGACTTTCACGAACAATCGAGCTTATTTGGGTTGTGGTAGCAGTTGCCGGTGGCAAATGTTCGACGATTCAGAGTATTATGAAATAAAGCTGTGGTTGACGTTTTTGAAATTGATTTAGTTTAGTCCAATGTTAATAAAAATAGTAATTGCTATAAGAAACTAATTCTTTTCATAAATTTAATATCTTAATAATGCTGCGAAAGAAGCGTCGCCAAAAAGTAGTGAAAATGTTCTTTTGGTCTAGAAGTGGTAGCA
>PGFW01012302.1:7612-27814 GCA_003123925.1 Haematobia irritans | reverse complement strand
TTTGGTTTTTTTTTTTTTTTTTTTTTTTTTTTTTTTTTTTTTTTTTTTTTGGCGTATTGTTGGTTATTGTAGATGTCTATTTACTTTTACTCTTAGTCCTTAAAAAGAACAAAAACAAATACTGAAATGGCTGGGCACGATATACATAACTAACGACATTTGAATAAAATCACACTTACTCACAAAAAAAAAAATATCACAAAGTATTTCAACTTTTAATGATTGAAGTTGATTTTTTCAATTAATAAATTAATTAAATTTTAATCAAAATAGGAAATTAGTTATTTAATTCAATGACTTGAAGCATTTTTAAAATTTTAATCAAAAATTAAATGATGCAATTAAACTTTTAATCAAACTTCGGGAAGACAAGTCAGTTAGAAAAAAAAGTAAATGGATTTTCTTTTAATATTATTAAACAATCAAATTTTTAATCAAAACTAAACAATACTATTATAAAATGAAAAGTAATTGACAATATTTAGGTTAGGTTAGGTTAGGTGGCAGGCCCGATGTATCAGGCTCACATTAGACTATTCAGTCCATTGTGATACCATATTTTGATAATACTTCTTCTCTTATCCACTGAGTGCTGCCCGATTCCATTGTTAAGCCTCAATGACAAGGGACCTCGTTGTTATAGCGAAGTTCCGAACGGGCGTTTCCACATTATGCAGTTGAAACCACTTAGAGAAGCTTTAAGCCCTCCGAAATGTCACACAATTAATCCACCGCTGAAAAACTTTTTTGGTGTTCGGTCGAAGCAGGAACGAACCCACGACCTGTGTAGCAAGGCGGGGCATGCCTAACCATTGCACCACGGCTGGCTCCCAATTGACAATAGTTACGATTCTAATAAAAAAAATTAATTGATTTTTTTTTCAAAAAAAAATTTTTTTTCAAATTCGCAAATGTCAAAAATTCGATTTTCTAAATTTAAGAAAAAGTCGAATGGTTTGGAAACTAGGGCTTTTCCGCATTTTTAAAAAGTCGAAAAAATCGATTTTTCCATCCCAGCAAAAAGAGCTTCCAAAAAAGTAGTTTGGATCCCCAATTTGTGATCCGGAAGTAGAGTAAACTTGGATCACCTCCAATGAATTTTACTTGGACTTTGCCATAGGACGGAAATACTCCAATTGCATTGCTTTAGTAGTTGTGCCTTGGAAGTTCATTTGGATGAAGAAATTTAAAAAAACTAAAAAAATTTTTTTTCCATTTTTCACTTTTTATTACCTCACCATGTCATTCCTGTTTGTAACACATCGAAAATATTACTCTAAGACCCCATTAAAGTATATATATTCTGGCGTCGTGGTGAAATTCTGAGCTCGCCCCCCCCATTCTGAGCATGTCCGTCCGTCCTTTCTGTTTTGAAATCACGCTAACTTCGGAACGAAAACAAGCCTACGCTTGAACTTGGCCACAAGTAGTTGTTATGATGTAGGTCAGATTGTATTGCAACATGGACCCATATTCGGTCCACTTTTACGTATAGCCCCCATATAAACGGACCCCCAAATTTGACTTGCAGACCCTCTAAGAGAAGCAAATTTCATCCGAACCGGCTGAAATTTGGTACATGGTGTTTACTATATTTGGTTCTCTAACAACCATGTTAAAATTGGGTCCACATCGCCGTCCATAATTATATATAGCCCCCATATAAAAAACCGATCCCCGATTTGGCTTTGCGAGGCCTCTAAAGAGCTTAGCAAAATTCATCGATCCGCGTTGAATTTGCTTACATGGTGTTATTATATGCGTCTCTTAACAACCATTCAAAAAATTGTCACATCGGTCCATAATTATATATAAGCCCCCATATAAACCGACACCAATTTGACCTCCGCGAGCCTCTTGGATAAATTTATATTGGCACCCATATAACCGATCCTCAGAATTTGCCTCCGGTTGCCTTTTTGGAGAAGCAATATTTTATCCGATCTGGTTGAAATTTTGTACGTGGTGGTAGTATATGATATTTAACAACCATGCCCAAAAAGTGGTCCATATCAGTCCATAATCAATATAAAGCATCATATAAACATCACGAGATTTGGTTTTGGAGCCTCTTGGAGGAGCAAAATTTCAACCGAGTCAGTTGAAATTTGGTTACATTGTGCTGGTATATTTGCCGTTAACAACCATGCCTAACTAGCTCCATATCGGAGTCTATAGTTATATATAGCCCTCAGATAAGTCGAACCAATCACCCACAAAAAATTGGTCCATTATCAATTAATTGTATATAGATCAACCCCCCATATAAGCGACCCCCATCATTTCCAATCTGGCTCCCTACGTACCGTGCAAAAGTCCATATCTTTATTCGTAATTATTGTAGACTTACCAACACATACTTTTTGTCTAATGTATACCACAACCCAAGTAATTCGATTTGTGGATGACAGTCTTTTCGTAGAAGTTTCTACGCCAATCCATGCGTGGAGGGTACATTAAGATTCGCCTGGCCCGAACTATCGCGCCGTTTATACTTGTTATTTTTATCTTTTGTTTTCTTGTTACACTTTTTATTTTCTATTATCTAAAATTTTTTACCAAATTGAAAACTTTTTCTCTTCCACGGGTTGAAACCTTCTCAAAGAACTTCCTAGAAGTGAAAAAAATCAACGCGCACAGGTTTCAAATCCCAGCGGGAATGAAATTTTTTATTATTTTTCATACCCACCACCATAGAAAGGTGACGGAGGTATAATAAGTTTGTCAATTCCATTTTGGAACACATCGAAATATCGATTTTTCCGACTATAGTAAAGTATATATATTTTTGATTCAAGGAGAAATTCTTATAGACGATATATGCATGTCCGTCTGTCTGTTGTCTGTCTATTGTTAATCACGCACAGCCACAATAATGGCGTATCGTTCTGAAAATTTGGCACAGATTTCGCTCTTTTGTTTGCAGGCAGGTCAAGTTTCGAAAATGCTTTATGCACGTCAAGTTTTTTGATATAGTCCCATCATAAACCACTCCCGATTTGGGTCTTGGCTTTATAAACGGTAGTTTTTATCCATTTGCCTAAATTGGGAAATCTAGAGGTTATTTTAGACCATCAAGAAGTGACCGAAAATGGTCTTATCGCCGTCCATGTTTTTGGTATTAGGCCCCATATGACCGATTTCCCGATTTGCTTCTTGGGCGTCTAGAAAGTGTATTTTCTATCCCTAGAGGTTCCATAAAGAGTTGTTGCTCAGAAAACGGGGTGTATCGCCCCGTCCATGTTTTGATATAGCCCCCATATAGACCGATTTTCCCGATTTTACTTCTTGGTCTTTTAGGAATCCTAATTTTTACTCAATTTGCCTGAAATTGGAAATCTAGAGGTATTTTAGGACCGTTAAAGAGGTGTTGTCCAAAATTTGGTGAGTATCGCGTCCATGTTTTGATATAGCGCCCCAATATGAAACCGATCTCCCGATTTTACTTCTTGGCGCTTCTAGAATCCGCTTAGTTTTTATCCAATTTGCTTCAATTCGAAATCTATAGGTATTCTAGGACCATAAGAGGTGGTGGCCGAAAATGGGGTGTATCGGTCCATGTTTTGATATAGCCCTCCATATTAGGACCCAAACTCCCGATTTTACGTTCTTTGGGCTCTAGAATCCGTAGTTTTAATCAATTTGCTTCAAATTTGAAATCTAGAGGTACTCTATGACCCTAAAGACGTGCTGCCGAAAATGGTGAGTACCAATCAATGTTTTGATATAGCCACCATCATAGACGATGTCTCTCGATTTTATTCTTTGTCTTCTAGCAATCCGTAATTTTTACCAATTTGTCTGAAATTGGAAAATCTTAGAAGTATTCTAGGAAATAAAGAGATGTGTCGAAAATGGCTGATTATCGGATCATGTTTTGATATAGCCCATTATAAACCGATCTCCGATTTTACTTCTTGGGCTCTAGATCCGTAGAGTTTTTTACCCATTTGCCTGAAATTGCGGAAATCTAGAGGTATTCTAGGAAAATAAGAGATGTGCGAAAATGCGTGATTATCGGACCATGTTTCGATAATAGCACCATATAGGACCGATCTCCCGATTTTACTCTTGGGCGTCTAGAATCCGTAGTTTTATTTTTATCCAATTTGCTTGAAATTGGAAATCTAGAGCCTTCTAGATTCCAATTTCAAGCAAAATTGGATAAAAACTAACGGGATTCTAGACGCCCAAGAAGTAAATCTGCGGAGATCGGTTCTATATAGCGGTGCTATATCAACATTGGTCGATAATCACCATTTTTCGGCACATCTCTTTATTTTCCTAGAATACCTCTAGATTTCCAATTTCAAGGCAAATTTGTGTAAAAACTACGGATTCGCTAGAAGCCCAGAAGGTAAAATCGGGAGATCGGTTTATATGGGGGCTATATCAAAACATGATCGATATCACCATTTTCGACAACCATCTCTTTATTTTCGTAGATACTTTCTAGATTTCAATTTTCAGAGCAAATTGGCAGTTAAAAATTACGGATTCTAGAAGACCAGAAATAAAATCGCGAGAGATCGGTCTATAATGGTGGCTATTATCAAAAACATTTGATTGGTACTCACCATTTTCGGCACACGGTCTTTTAGGGGGTCCTAGAGCTACCTCTAGATTTCAAATTTGAAGCAAATTGGATTAAAAAACTACGGATTTCTAGACGCCAAGTAAGTAAAATCGGGAGTTTGGTTCTATATGGAGGCTATATTCAAAACATGGACGATTACACCCCCATTTTCGGCACACCTCTTATGGTCCTAGAATACCTATAGATTTTTCGAATTTGAAGCAATTGGTATATAAAAACTACGGATTCTAGAAGCCCAAGAACGTAAAATCGGGAGATCGGTTTATATGGGCGCTATACTCAAAACATTGGACCGCGATACTTCACCATTTTGGACAACCTCTTTACGGTCCTAAAATACCTCTTAGATTTCCAATTTTCAGGCAAATCAAAATTGGAGTAAAAATTACGGATTCTAAAAGACCAATGAAAATAAAATCGGGAATCGGTCTATATGTGGGCTATATCAAAACATGGGACCGATACACCCCGTTTTCGGCCACACCTCTTTATGGAAACCTTAGGGATAGAAAATACACTTTTTCTAGGGACGCCCAAGAAGCAAATCGGGAAATCGGTCCATATGGCGGCCTATACCAAAACATGGACGATAAGCCACTCATTTTCGGTTACACTTCTTGATGGTTCTAAAAATACTCTTAGATTTCCCAATTTCAGGGCAAAATGTGATAAAAACTACCGTTTTTATAAGCCAAGACCCAAATCGGGAGGTTGGTTTTATTATGGGGACTATATCAAAAACTATAGGACCGATATAACCCATTTCGAACTTGCACCTGGCCTTGCAAACAAAAGACGAAATCTGTGCCAAATTTCAGAACCGATAGCGCCATTATTGTGCTGTAGCGTGCATTACAATAGACAGACAGACAAGACAGACGGACATGCATATATCGTTCTTAGAATTTCTCCTTTGATCAAAAAAATATATATACTTTATATAGTCGGAAATCGATATTCGGATGATGTGTTCAATGGAATGACAAACTTTATTATACCTCCGTCACCTTTCTATTGGTGGTGGGTTATAAAAATAATAAAAAATTCATTCCCGCTGGGATTTGAACCTGTGCCGTTTGATTTTTTCACTTCTATGGAAGTTCTTTTGAGAAGGTTTTCACCCGGTGGAAGCGAAAAAGTTTTTCAATTTGTAAAAATTAGAAATAAGAAAATAAAAGGTGTAACAAAAAACAAAGATAAAAATACAAGTATAAACGCGGCCGTAGTTCGGCCAGGCGAATCTTATGTACCCTCCACCATGGATTGCGTTAGAAACTTCTACGAAAGACTGTTCATCACAATTCGAATTTACTTGGGTTGTGGTATACCATTTAGACAAAAAAAGTTATGTGTTGCCGTAGTCTACAATAAATTTACCGAATCGATATGGACTTTTTGCACGGTACGTAGGAGCCAGAATTGAAAATATGGGGGTCGCTTATATGGGGGCTATATACAATTATTGATATGGACCAATTTTTGTGCTGATTGGTTCGACCTTATCTGAGGGCTATATATAAACTATAGGACGATATGGACCTAGTAGGCATGGTTGTTAACGGCAATATAACCAGCACAATGTACCAAATTTCACTGACTCGGTTGAAATTTGCATCCTCAAGAGGCTCCAAAACCAATATCTCGTGATCGCGTTTATATTGATCTATATATGATTTTATGGACTGATATGCGACCACTTTTGGCATGTTGCTTCAATATCATATACTACCACCACGTACCAAAAATTTCAACCAGATCGGATAAATATTGCTTCTCGCAAAAGGCCACGGAGGTCAAATTCTTGAGGTCGCGTTTATATGGGCGTGCCATTATTAAATTTATCCAAGAGGCCCTCCGGCAGGTCAAATCTGTTGTGATCGGTTTATATGGGGGGCTATATATTTAATTATGGACCGATGTGGACCAATTTCTTTGAATGGTTGTTTAGAGACCAGTATAATAACACCATGTACCAAAATTTCAACCGGATCGGATGAATTTTCTGCTTACTTTAGAGGCCTCGCAACGCAAAATCGGGGGATCGGTTTATATGGGGGCGTATATATAATTTATGACCCATGTGGACCAATTTTAACATTGGTTGTTAGGACATATAGTAACACCATGTACCAAATTTTTCAGCCGGTTCGGATGAAAATTTGCTTCTCTTTAGAGGCGTCTGCAAGTCAATTTGGGGTCCGTTTATATGGGGGCTATACGTAAAAGCTGGACGATTATGGGTCCATTTGCAATACAAATCTGACCTTACCATCAATAACAACTACTTGTTGCCAAGGTTTCAAGGTCGATAGCTTGCCTTCTCGTTCGGAGTTAGCGTGATTTTCACAGAAGGGACGGACGGACAATGCCTCAGATCGACTCAGAATTCACCACGGACCCAGGAATATATATACTTTTATGCGGGTCTTAGATAATATTTCGATGTTTACAAACGGAATGAACATGGTGGGAGGGTATAAAAAGTGAAAATGGAAAAAAATTTTTTTAGTTTTTTAAATTTCTTCATCCAAATGAACTTCAAGGGCCCACAACTACTAAATGCAATGCAATTGGAGTATTTCCGTCCTATGGCAAGCCCAAGTAAAATTCAATTGGGAGGTGATCCAAGTTACTCTACTTCCGGGATCACAAATTGGGGATCCAAACTACTTTTTTTGGAAGCTCTTTTTGTGGGATGGAAAAATCGATTTTTTTCGACTTTTATAAAAATGCGAAAAGCCTAGTTTTCCACCATTCGACTTTTCTTAAATTTAGAAAAATCGAATTTTTGACATTGCGAATTTGGAAAAAAATTTTTTTTTTGAAAAAAAAATTCAATTAATTTTTTTTATTAGAATCGTAACTATTGTCAATGGGAGCCACCGTGGTGCAATGGTTAGCATTGCCCGCCTGCATTACTACACAAGGTCGCTAGGGTTCGATTCCTGCTTCGACCCGAACTACCAAAAGTTTTTCAGCGCTGGATTAATTTGCTGGTGACATTTTCGGAGGGCTTCAAAGCCTTCTCTTAAGGTGGTTTCCACTGCCAATGTGGAACGCCGTTCGGACTCGCTATAAAAACGAGGTCCCTTGTCATTTGAGCTTAACATGGAATTCGGGCAGCAACTCAGCCTGATAAGAGCAGGAAGTTTACAAATATGCGCTATCACAATGGACTGAATAGTCTAAGTTTGAGGCTTGATACATCGGGCTGGCACCTAACCTAACTAACCTAAATATTGTCAATTACTTTCTTATTATAGTATTTTTAGTTTGATTAAAATTGATTGTTTGAAAGTAAATTAAAAGAAAATCATTACTTTTCTAAACTGGACTTTGTCTTTTCCGAGTTTTGATTAAAAAGTTAATTGCATTCATTTTAATTTTTTGATTAAAATTTTAAAAATGCTTCCAATCATTTGAATTAAATAAACATTAATGTTCCTATTTGCATTAAAAATTTATTATTTTATTAATTGAAAAAAATCAACTTCAATCATTAAAAAAAGTTGAACAATACTCTTAGTGGATATTTTTTTTTTCTGTGAGTGTAGTTGTGATTTTTTCAAATGTCTTAGTATGTATATTCGCTGCCAGCCATCAGTATTTGTTTTTGCTTCTTTTTTAAGGGACTAGGAGTAAAGTAATAGCAACTCTAACAATAACAACAATACGGCCTAACAACTACATCAAGAGTTCCAAACGACCTTACCCACGTACTTCTTTGCCTATTTTAACACAAATGCCACATTTGCACACTTATTGGGATGTTTAACCTTTACAAAATATCCTTTTTGGACGTTCATAGATTCTTTGTCTCTTTCTCTCATTATTATGCAGACCACCTATTTTCTTTCTACTTTCAGTAGCATTGGGAATCCTTACAATCTTCTGCTATTGGCTCTTGTCGTCAGTGTTAATGCGCGCATGACATACACTTTGCTTTTTGCTTAAAGGACATTGTGACGTCATCAAATGGTGAGAGGAGGAGGAGATTTGTTACGAATACCAACAGCGCGATGTACGCCTCAGCAGCATCCAAGGCTAGAACATGTGTGGACAACCTTGATTTAAAAACATAGACAGAGAGTAAGACCATCAAGTGCAGTTGAAAGATTGGAGTTTGGTGTGTCAACGAGCTACTGCGTGGTAAGTTGGCCCCTGGAGCAACCATAAAAAATGAGAGATTTTGGACAATGAAGAAAAACAACAAGAATACATACAATTTGATAAGGATTTGTTTTCTTTGATCATGTATATTATGAGAGTGTGTGTGTCGTGCGTGTTAGAGTGAACTTTTTTCAACAAAAAGAAAACTAGTGAGTTTTTATGGGAAGAGTTTGTTACATAACCATTTTATTATGTGAATGACCTCCAGATAAACGAAAAAAACATTTCCCTAAAGTGTGAAATTGTTGAAAATTTTCAAGACATTATACCTGAAAAAGAAGTTTCTTCATTGTTTTTATGAAAAAAAATATATATGGTGGAATTTTTTATGTGAAAATTTAAAGTGATTTTCTTTCTTTTAAATTTTTCTAGAGCTGCTTAGGCGGCTGTGCTCTGTGCCTCCCCCTATTGTAAAATATGCCAGTTTTATCTCAGAAAATGCTAATGTAGAATGCCAACACGTTAAAGGATCCTACAAAAACTTCAATTTATTTGCCCTGAGGCTCTGTGGACTACAGTTTAGGTGAGTTATCTTTTTTGACATGTTGAAAAAAAACTAAACTAAAAATTTTGCGGACCAATAGTTTTTAACAATATTTTACAAATTTATGTTGTATTATCTGACAATTTTTATTTTGCTCGGTTATAAAGAATATTAATTTTATTTATACTGTTTGTAAATAGCCTAGGAAACGAAATTTGAGACCACAAAGTATTAGGACAAAATTTCTTTTAAAATAATGAAATTTTAATAAAAAAAGTTTATAATTCTTTGCTTCAAAAATGTTTTCATATTAAATTTAAGGGCGCAAATTTGGAAAATTTTTGCTCTCCGTTAAAGTCGTATGTCTTTTGAACTAAAAGCAAAATTTGTTTAAAGTAAATTAAAATTAGAACTTTAGATTAAAGATAAAAACGCTTCAAATATAATTCTAAGACTATAGTATTCGATGGATTTTGACTTATTTAATTTAAAGTTGTTTTTTTTTTTTGAATTAGAAACATTTTTTAACTGGAAGTATCTGTTATAGATTTAGATTTCTATACTGGCATTGCTTTTCTACGTGAATTGCTTTATTCATATATCCACTAAAAGACATGAATTATTCCATAAATGAGATCTGTATCCTAATTTGAATTTTATTGATCTTAAAATTTTAAAGCTACACAGTTCCACAAAACATTTCCTTATTTTAAAAGAAGCCGCATCTTTGATCTTCTGTTCTCTGAATCAATTCTTTTAACGGGGAACTTTTTTCTTTGAGCGTATATTTGACATACGGACTTTATAGCCCTTTTAAGAAGCGATGCAGATTTCAAATATTTCGTATCGTAAATTTAATGGGGAAAAAATTGCAATGACTTTTGAAATTTCTTTTATTACTAGACCAATTTTGCATGATTTTAGATACCAATATCCAACACCATGAAGCAAATTTCAGCCGGATCGGCATGAATGCTTCTCTTTTGAGGCTTACGGCCAGCCCAAATTTGGGGATTGTTTATATGGGGGACTATAATTATAATTATGAACCGATGTAGTTCCAATTTTTTTGCATGCTGTTTAGAGGACCATATACCAAACAGCCCAAAAAAAGCGTTCGTCAAAAAAGTAGTAAAAATCGTTCTTTTTGGATCCGGAAAGTGGTCCAAAATTGTGCGCAGAAAGCGATGAATTTAACATTGGGCTTGTAAAAATTAGGACGGATGTCCACCATTTTTTTAACAGCCCGTTGGCACTGAATTTGCATCGCTTCTTAAGGTATGACGATCTCAGTGTTTTGGATGCTGAATTAAGGAATTTTGTGATATTTTGACAAATAAATAATTTTTAAATCTTTTATGAGTTTTTAATGCATACAATGTGATTCAAATTACCAGTTGCAACGGCTTGTTGAAAATGGTGGACACCATTCTAATGACAGCCCCCCAGGCAAAAAAAACGTCGTCAAAAGTAGTTTCAAATGTTCTTTTTGGAATCCGCGAGTGATCCAAAATTGGCGCAAAAGCGATGAATTTACATGGCTTGTCATAGACGGGTGTTTCACCATTTTTAACAGCCGTTGCACTGAATTTGGAAAACTGAATTTTCAAAGTTCGATTCAGAATTAAAAATAGGAACACTATTCTGCGATTGTGGAAGCTATAAGCGATTTTGAATTAGTTAGTAGTAGCGTTATCCTTATGATTAATTCAATTCAATATTTTGTTACAACTACATTTAATTATTTTGCTTTTATCAATTAAAGATATTACGACTTTGACTTATAGCTTTCACCTTCTTAAGGTTATTTGAATGCGATTTCAGTGTTTTGGATGTGAAAATTAAGAAATTTTGCTTGATATTTTTTGACAAATAAATAATTTTTAAATTTTTATTTAGGTTTTAGTGCATACTTACGCTTTCGTGTGGAACGTTTTGGCATCAAATATTTTCAAAAATTCGCATTTTTCAGAATGGATTTGGCATTTTCTTTTCGGCAATAATATAAAATTAATTTTTTTAGTATTTTATTAATTCTTATCTATTTTTAACCTATTGAAAGAAAAAATGTTAATTTTCCATTAAAAATATGAAAAAAAAGCGAGTTTATAAAAAAAATTGACTTAAATGAACTTCCCTGTGCGGCCTAAAATAAAGAAATTCTTTTGGAGCGACATTTCTGGAGTGCCTTTTAAAATAGTTGTGCCTTTAGAACAGGCGATCCGGAGCGGCTCCATTTTTTTTTCGCTTCCGCTCCCGGCTCCGTGAGAAAAAAAACCGCTCCGCTCACGCTTCCGCTCCGAGAAAAAAAATCGCCTCCCGGCTCCACGCTCCGCTCCGCTCCTCTTCGAGAAAAATTATATGTACAAATATTTATTTATTTTGTTCAAATGAGTTTGTATTATACCCTGCCTCCACATTGTGGAAACAGGGTATTATAAGTTAGTGCATATGTTTGCAACACCCAGAAGGAGAACTGAGATAGACACATTGGGTTGTCTTTGCAAAAATGCTCTAGGGTGAGCTTCTTGAGTCGATATAGTGTGTCCGGTCTTGTCCGTAAAACATTTTTGTAAATTCAAAGTCTAGGCTCGCAGTTTCTAGTCCCAATCGACTTCAAATTTGACACAAGTATATTCTTTGGCCCTCAGATAGAACCCTATTGATTTTTGGAAGAAATCGGTTTCGATTTAGATATAGCCTCCCATATATATATTTCGCCACGATCATGCGACTTATATGGCCCCAGAAGGACAGAGTTTTTACCCTAATTTGCTTAAAATTTTTGCAGAAGAAGAACAATTAGCACTAGAGGTCAAGTGCGGGTCAAATTTTATTGAAATCGGTTCAGATTTAGATATAGCTGCCATATATTATCTTTCGCCCGATTGGACTAATACGGTCCCAGAAGCTAGAGTTTTATCCCAATTAGGTTAGAAATTTTGCATTAGGAGCCGGAAGATGGCGTACCACATTAGTTAGTGTAGTCAAGCTATTGCCCAAATTTTATGAAATCGGTTCAGCATTTTAGATATAGCTCCCACATATAGCTTCTCGACCGATTACACTTCATTATGACCACAGAGGCCCAATTTTTAACTCCGATTTAGTTGAAATTTTCCACAGGGCAGTAGAATTTAGCCATTGTAGCAGGATATGCCCCTGTCAAATTTTGTGTTTTAAATCGGTTCAATTTAGAATACAGCTCTCATATATATGTATTTTTCTGATTTCTGACAAAAATGGTTTCAAATACCACATTTTTCCTTTGTAAAATACGGCACTGCTTTCAGTCGAAAAAGTGTAAAAATGACTCTAATTTGTCCTAAACTTCTAATACATATATATCGAGCCGATAAATCATAAATAAACGTTTGCGAAGTTTCCTTAAAATTACTTCAGATTTAAATGTTTCCCATATTTTTTACTGAACTTTTGTGTTCCACCCTAGTGCATTAGCCCGACTTTAAATTTTGAGTCTTACTAGATTTTGTTATGAAGTCTATCAAATTCTGTCCAGATCGAGTGATATTTAAATGATTTAATTTATATTTGGCGACAAACCTTTTATATATTAGCCCCCAAACACATTTGACAGATGTGATATGGTATCGAAAATTTAGATCTACAAAGTGGTGCAGGGTATAATATAGTCGGCCCCGCCCGACTTTAGACTTTCCTTACTTGTTTTATTTAGAAAAATCGGGTGGTACATATATGGGAGCTATAGCTAAATCTGAACCGATTTCGATGATTTTTTGCACATATAGTTAGTGCTATAGAAGATTACATTTAGCCAACTTTGAGTAAGATCGTTTGATAAATAAGGGTTTTATGACATAATTTGGCAAAATTGGGCGATACATATATATGGGACCTATATCTAAATCTGAACCGATTTCGATGAAATTTTCAGACTTAGAGGGTGATACAAAAGATTATTTTGTGCTAAATTTGACGACGATCGGTTAGTAAAAAAGTGCAACGTGACCCCATTTGTCGAAATCGAGCAATACATATATATGCTATATCTAAATTTGATCCGATTTATTCCAAATTCAATAGCGTTCGTCCTTGTGCCCAAAAAAACTCCCTGTACCAAACTTCATCAAAATCGGTTAATAATTGCGACCGGAATCCTGTGAACAACAAATACATGGACAGACGGACGGACGGACACCAGGCGCTTAGATCGACTCAGGAGGTGATTTTGAGTCGATCGGCTATTATTAACTTATTGGCGTCCAAATCAATTTTTATTGCGCAGATCAAACTTATTATACCCTAACCACTATGTGGTTCAGGGTATAATGACTTTTAAAACAATGCTGTCTTGAAACATTTTATTAATTTTGAAGATTTTTTCCAGAAATATTAAATCCATTTTGAACTTTCATTAAAACGAAATTTTGCATTCATATTAGGATACACATTTTTATGTCGCAATCAACTTTAGCTATAAGGACAAACAGACTTTCATTGAAAAGCTTTTAAGGACTTATTAGACAAGTGGAAAAAACTTTACTAGAGACAATACGTTCTATTCTTAAGGGCAAAATTCGTAATTCATATTTTACGCATGTGAAATATTTGGCCTCCCGACAATATTCTTTGCGGTGCACCATCTACTATTTAATATGTGATAGAAACCAAATTTATGAAAATGGACCAAATACTCTGTTTGGTCCGACCATCGGACCAAATTTAAAAATTAGAAATTTTTTGGACCAATTTGTTTTTAGTCCGTCTGGGCCAAAACGGCAAGCTTGATTGATTGAAAGTCTATACACAGAGTAGAAGTAGCTACTCTCCGAAAGTTTTTTTTTGTTTTGCAACAGACGTAGAGAGATGGTTTTGTATATATTCTAGTAAATGTGTGGTGTTGTAATGTTTATTGTTTTATGTTTGCAACAACCTCCATCGAAATCAGTCCGTGGTTATACCTACGAATATTCTTACTCAGATCTAGTGTTACTAATTTCGCGTTTTTTCTCTTTGTAGTATGCGCAATCAATGCATTTTCGAACAGCGTTTTTAAGAAATGTTTCGTTCTCAAAATAAGTATGATAACATTTGCAAAATAATACAAATCAAGTCAATGTGAAAAAAAATAAAATAAATGTATATGCGCACATTTTTCAACCAAAATTGAAACTATCCATAATTTTAATTAAATTTTCGAGAACTAATATCAGAAATAAGAGAATTCTAGGATATAGTACAATAGTAAAGCAAATATGAATGTCCTTACACTGAAAAAAAAATTTTCTTAATTATTAAAGTCACGTTGACATTACCTCAAAAATTTTTATCTTTCATGTATGATTGACACATTTTTAAGGTAAAAATCACTTAATTATAAGGACCATTACAACTTCCATTGTTAAGCTAAAATTTGCATTCTTATATCTAAGGACATGAAATCTTTGACTTCACGGGTACAATATTTTTTTCAGTTGAAGAAAAACTAAAAAATTAAATATAAATAATATCATTTAATCTGCATTTATTTGACGTTCATTACAAACTAACTAGCTATATTTCGAAATTACCTACACTAGTGTAATTTCAAAAGTTACACATTTCATTCGAAGTATATTTCATTCGGAGCGGAAGCCGGTTTATTCATTTGGAAACCGCTCCGCTTCCGCTCCGCTGCCGGATTTTAGAAATGCCGCTCCCGCTCCGGCAAAAAAAGGGCTTGCTCCGCTCCGCTCCACGCTCCGCTCCGCTCCGGATCCTGCTTAGTAAGAACATCCAATTTTTTGCTGGGAACACAATGCTACCAAATTTTCAAGCCGATATCGGATGAAATTTGCTTTCTCTTTTGAGGCTCCGCAAGCCAAATCTGGGGATCGGATTTTTGGCGGCTATATATAATTATGAACCGATGTAGGACCAATTGTTGCATGGGTTGTTAGGAGACCATATACCAACACCATCTTTTGGGCTCGCAAGCCTAAATTATAAAAATTGATTTTTATTTGAAAGGTCAGCGACCTTTGTTTTTTACAGTTAATCCATATCCTAATTCTTCTTATGTCTTAGCACATTTTTCTCTTGCCTACTTTTCAAAAGTTCATTCCAGCATAAAATAGGGAACACTATTTCTGGAATTTGGAATTAGTATAAGATTTTTGAATTTAGTAGTAGTAGAAGTAGGTTATCCTTTATTTGATGGAATTTCAATTCAATATTTTGGAGTTACATACATTTTTTAATTATTTGTTTTTTATTTACCCTCACCATTGTATGGGGGTATATTAAATTTGTCATTCCGCTATTGTAACACATCGAAAATATTGCTTTTTCTTAAGACCCATAAAGTTATATATTATTCGGAGTCGTGCGTTGAAATTTACTTGAGTCGATCTGAGCATGTCCGCTCCGTCCGTCGTCTTGTTGAAATCACTGCTTAACTTCGAAACGAAACAAGCAATCGACTTAAACTTTGGCAAAAGTAGTTGTTATTGATGATAGTCGGATGGTTGTATTGCAAATGGGCCATATCGGTCCACTTTTACGTATTAGTCCCCATATAAACGGACACAAATTGGCTTGCAGATCTCTAAGAGAAGCAAATTTTTCTTTTTTTTTTCCATTCCGGCATCCGGCTGAAATTGTACTATTCGGTCGGTTGTATGTGGTCTCTAACAACCATGATGGTATTGGTCCACATCGCGTCCATAATTATATAGCCCCATATAAACCGGACCCCCCGATTTGGCTTCGGAGCCTCTAATGAGAAGCACATATTCATCGATCCGGCTGAAATTTGGTACATAATGTTTGTATATATTCTTTAACAAACCAATGCAAAAATTGGGTCCACATCGGTCCATATTGTATATATAGCCCCCATATAAACTTGATCCACGATTTGGCTTTGCGGAGCCTTTAAGAGAAGCAATGTCATTCCGATCAGCCTGAAATTTCAGGTACATGGTGTTAGTATATGGCGTCTCTAATTAACTTAATGCAAAAATTGCGTCCACATCCGGTCCATAATTATATATGCTCCACCATAAACCGAATCCCAGCATTTGACCTCGGAGCCTCTTTGGAAGACCACAATTCATCTGAATTCAGTTGAAATTTGGTACGTGGTGTTAATATATGGCCTCAAAACACCCATGCAAAAATTTTGGTTTTTCGAATCGGTCCATAATTATATATAGCCCCCATATAAAACCGATCCCTAGATTTGACCTCCGGAGCCAATTGGAAAAAGAGCAAACTTCATCCGATTCGGTTGAAATTTGGTACTTGATGTTAGGTATATGCGTATTCCAACAACCATGCAGGAATTGGTCCATATCAGTCCATAATATAATATAGCCCCCTATAAAACCCATCCCATCCCTTAGTGAAATCTGATGTGAAATTAGTTAACGTTGGTATTAGTTATTATGGTTCCTTCTAACACCATGCATGTATGGTCTTTATCAGTCCATAATTATATATAGCCCCCATATAATTCGCATCACGATATTTGGTTTTGGAGCATTTGGAGAAGCAAATTTTCATCCGAGTCTGAAATTTAGGTACATTTTGCTAGTATTATGACCAGTTAACAACATGGCTTCTCACTATGTCCATATCGGTCTATAGTTATATATAGCTCTCAGATAAATCGATCCCACTCACACAAAAATTGGTCCATATTAAGTTCATAAATGTAGCCCTCATATAAGCGACCCCCATATTTCAATTCTGGCTCTCCACATTACCGCGCAAAAGTCGATTTCATAATAATTTTGCAGACTTTACCTATACATTAACTTTTTTGTCTAATATATACCACGGATGGACTAACTTCACAATTTAGAAAAACGATATTACAGAAGTTTTTATAGATACCTTGCCATCGGTTAGTGTTACCACAACGCACAGAAAATTCGATTGTGGATGACAGCTCTTTCGCAGAAGTTTCTTTACGCAAAATATCCATGGTGGAGGGGTTACATAAGATTCTGCCTGACCGAACTTACGGCCGTATATACTTGATTATCAATTAAAGATATTACGACTTTTGACTTATTAGCGTCGTCAGTTGGTGGTTTAAAATTAGCTTTGATTTTATGTTAACAAATACAAAGTGTTACACAAAAAAAGAAGAAAATATATTTATAATTGAAGAGTATTTATGAACATTCTGACAATATTCAATGTTTCATGTAATTGATTGCTGAACCAAGTTATTGCATTTCAAATTTTTCCAGCCATCCTCATATCTCCCGTTCAATTATACTTAATTAGTTCTTTGTTCAGTCAGAGTATCGGGCTTTTGTGGAAATAGCAAGTCCTATAGCCAATATTAAATAGGGCATTTTTCTAGAAAAGTGGATGCCAGTGTTTCTTTTTTCGCGCGCAATTTGCCCAAAGCTACGATAATCCTTGTTGATTTTTGAATACCTGTGGCATTTGCCTTTTTAAACAAATAGTAACAATTACATTTTTTTTATTTTCCTAAAACGACTTAAAACATGTTTAAAATGACTATTAAAACACTATTTTCATTCGAAGAAACACACACAAGATTAACAGATTGATTATAAATAAAAGGCCTATGGAGAAATTGTGATATACTTTTCAGTTGTGATAACTGTTTTTCTTGTAATAATAGAAGTAAAAACATTGTGTTCAGTGTATGCGTTTAATGCTGACAGCCCGATTAATAAAACTTCTCTTAGAACTACTTCAGTCCATTGGAAAAATTGTCAGGTTTGGGGTCTTCACTTCACAGACGATTTTTTTTTAATTTTCGGTTTTTTGAAAAAATTCATAGATACAATTTTTCGTTTTTGTTTCTATGTAAGTAATGAAGTATTACATTCTATTATATGAACTTTTTCAATTGTCTTAATGAAAACATTTGTGTATAAACGTGAAAACGAGTTGCCTGTTTCACTTCTTCAGTATCGTCTTTCAAACACAGCTCGACTTTCGGAGGAAACATATGACAAAGAAGATTCATAAATTATCATTAATTATGTATAATTGAACCATAGAACATGAAAATATCGTAAGGCGAATTCTTAGTGTTCACCTTGTCATGGCGGGAAAGTGTCTCCCAAAATTCAAGAAATGTTGGTATCTTATTTGGTTCTTTTTTAACACATAGTTCACAAAACATGGCCCCAAAGTTCTAGGAAAATTAATTATTAAACCTTACAATTTTGTAATCTTAATTCCCTGTGCATTAATTAGTTTCCTTTTTTTGTTTTATTTTTATGGTGATTGTATGTTTGTACATGCAAAAATTGTGCCTAAATGGTGAACATACCGCCCAAACTAGCAACATGCGGAACGGAAAACAAATATCTGATGTTCCCATATTCGTGCGATATTCAGCATGTCACACTTTTACTGCGCTGTTAGTCCTTGTTGCCAGAAAGTTGATGCCGCAACTCACCAAAATCCAACTACTCTTGGCCAAATATGGAGAAAAACTACGTGGATCCAGCTATAACTGGTTTGATGAAAGAAACAAACACCAGATTTGCGAATGAATATGGCTTAGCTTGTGTAAAAACTTGGTGGATCCTCTCTCTCTACATCAAGAGTTCCAAACGACCTACCCACGTATCTGTTTGCCTATTTACACAAATGCACACATTTGCCACACTTATATGTGGATGTTAACCTTTACAAAATATCCTTTTGACGTCATAGATTCTTTGTCTCTTTCTCTCATATAATCAAGACCACCTATTTTCTTTCTACTTTCAGTAGCATTATGGGAAATCCTTACAAGCTTCTGCTATTGGCTCTTGTCGTCAGTGTTATGGCGCATGACATACACTTTGCTTTTGCTAAGGACATTGTGACGTCATCAAATAGTGTGCGAGGAGGAGGAGATGTTACGAATACACAGGCGATACGCTCAGCAGCATCCAAGCTAGAAACTGCTGTGGACAACCTTGATAAAACAGTAGACAAGAGTAGACCATCAAGTGCAGTTGAAGATTGGAGTTTGGTGTGTCAACAGCTCTGCGGGTAAGTTGCCCTGGAGCAACCATAAAAATGAAGAATTTTACAATGAAGAAAACAACAACAAGAAATACATACAATTTGAAGGATTGTTTTCTTTGATCATGTATATATGAGAGAGTGTGTGTGTGTGTGTATAGAGTGACCTTTTTTCAACAAAAAGAAAAACTAGTGATTTTATGGGAAAAGTTTTTACATAACACTTTTATTATGTGAATGACCTCCAGATAAAACAGAAAAAAACACTTTCCCTAAAGTGTGAAATTGTTGAAAATTTTCAAACATATACTGAAAAAGAAGTTTTCTTCTTGTTTTTATGAAAAAAAATATATATGGTGAATTTTTATGTGAAAATTTAAGTGATTTCTTTCTTTTAAATTTTTCTAGAGCTGCCTTAGGCGGTGCTCTGTGCTCCCCCTATTGTAAAAATATGCCAGTTTTATCTCAGAAAATGCTAATCGTAAATGCCAACACATTAATGGATCCTACAAAACTTCAATTTATTTGCCCTGAGCTCTGTGGACTACAGTTATTAAAATTCGGCCCGCGAATTTACTGCTTTATATACTTGTTATCTTTAATCTAAAGGTTCTATATATTATTTTACTTTAAACAAAATTTGCTTTAGTTCAAAGACATACGACTTTAACGGAGAGACAAAAAATTCCAAAATTTGCGCCCTTAATTTAATAGAAAACATTTTTGAAGCAAAGATTATAAACTTTCTTTTAATTAAAATTTCATTATTTTAAAGAAATTTTCGTCCTAATACTTTGTTGGTCTCAAATTTCGTTTCCTAGCTATTTACACAGTTCATAAATATTAATATTTTTATAACCGAAGCAAAATAAAAATTGTCAGATAATACACCATAAATTTTGTAAAATATTTTAATACAATATTGTCCAAAATTTTTAGTTTTTTTTTTCAACATGTTCAAAAAGAGATAACTCACCTC